>NCSJ02000030.1:0-224506 GCA_002812745.2 Scytalidium lignicola
GAGAATGATCGTCATCTGCTAGTGTTCTCCTCTGTATTTCCACCACGTGCTCAAATATTTCAATTGCTTCTTTGATCTGTCCGTCGTCTAAATATGCACTTGCAAGTGCATGTTCTGACGCTAGTCGAGAATGATCGTCATCTGCTAGTGTTCTTTTCTCTATTTCCATCACNATGCTCAAATATTTCAATTGCYTCTTTGATCTGTCTGTCGTTTAAATATGCACTTGCAAGTGCATGTTCTGACNGCTAGTCGAGAATRATCRTCATCTGCTAGTGTTCTTTTCTCTATTTCCACCACGTGCTCAAATATTTCAATTGCTTCTTTGATCCGTCTGTCGTTTAAGTATGCACTTGCAAGTGCATGTTCTGACGCTAGTCGAGAATAATCATCATCTGCTAGTGTTCTCTTTCTCTATTTCCACCACGTGCTCAAATATTTCAATTGCTTCTTTGATCCGTCTGTTGTCTAAGTATGCACTTGCAAGTTCATGTTCTGACGCTAGTCGAGAATGATCGTCATCTGCTAGTGTTCTCCTTCGTATTTCTACCACATGCTCAAATATTTCAATTGCTTCTTTGATTCGTCTGTCGTTTAAGTATGCTCTTGCGAGTGCATGCTCTGACGCTAGTCGAGAGTCGTTACCTTCAGGAAAACACTCCTTTCTCCATTCACTCACTGCTTCGAAACATCTTATTGCTTCTTTAAATCGTCTATCCAGATCCAAACAGGATCCAACTGTCATAAATAAATCATACCTCTCTTCTGTTCGACACCAACTACTTCTATTTAGTACCTGAAGTCCGTGGGGTATATACCCTGTCCATTTTTCACGCCTCGTCCGATCACTAGAGGGAAATATTTTCTCAATATGACGTATCGCATCTATCGTCGTTTGTTCTGTAAGCTTTTTGTCTTCCAGCCATACCCGCGTCGCCACATGCACAAGACTATGCATATCAAATATCTCCTCATCTCCTCGTTGCGACAAGAAAGCATACCCCCGGAGAGTCCCAATCGCATGCTCCATTACTTCCTCCAGCTCCACCTCCGGTAAAATCGACCGCGGGATTGCTTTCGGTTCGATACAGGACACAAAGCCTAATATAGACGCTGCAACCGGGTCAGATATTTGGATCTGAGTAAACGATACAAGCCATGTCTTCATCACCGCATTTTGCGAATCTTTGTACCGTGTCCGGTCATGGAACTTTCGGCTTAATAGGCTCACCTTATTCTTCTCTGTTCCCCGCAACAGTTCCAGGTATGTTTGAACGGAAGTTTGGTTCTGGTTAAGATATGCCACCGCCTGAGCAATAGCCAGTGGAAGATACGTAAGTTCCCGAAGGAGTTCTACAATTGCTTTATCCTGAAGCAGTTCCTTCCGAATCAACAATTTCTTCACGAAAGCCATTGCATCTTCTTGGCTCATTTCTGGTAGATCAATAATATCGCCCCCGGCCACTGCTACAGCCACTTCTCTCGATCGCGTCGTAAATACCACTCGACCATTCTCGCTCTCAGGAAAATGCTGATATCCCATTACCATCTCTATATCATCCGCGTTGTCTACGATAAGGAGCCACTTTCCAGCTTTCTCCGAACAGAGGTAACGGTGAACCAGATCTTTGATGTCTTCGTCCTCTTTACTCTCCTCCACGCCAAGCTTCTTAGCCAACTCTTCGTACGCTTTCTTAAAACTCGCTTCACTCAGTGCTGTTACCCAGAAGATCGAATATTCTTGTTTGTTCGCCTTGACCCTATACGCAAACTGTAATGCCACCTGGGTCTTTCCAATACCGCCCAGTCCAGCAAGTGCCACTGTTTGACTCTGTTCAATGAATAACTTGTTTTCAAGTGCCTCTAGTATAGTGGTTCGTCCGACAAACTGTCGATTCTTTTGAAATGGCAAATAGTAACATGGATGGCAAATCGGATCTAATGTATTCATTAGCGATAGTAGGAGAGGATAAGAGAGTATATTCTAGCTGTACTTACTACTATAAGCTCCGTCTATTCCTACTGCCGGAGCTTCTCTATTTGCTGGCATAACTTGACCTTTCTCACCTTGTTAGATCTGAAATGTACTCTGATCTCATCAGGTTCTACGCACTTGTCGTCGATCTGGTCTCGCCTTCCCACCTCATCAGGTCTCCAACCAGCCGTTTGAAGCCATTGTCGTTCTCTGTCCTGAACTTAACCATATCCCTGTGGTTTGCGTGCACACTGACCGATGTGTAGCCTTCGAGTGTTGCCGACTCCTTGGAAACAACTTTGCCAACCATCTGTAATGGCAGCTCTTCGAAGAAACATGAGATCTCCAGCCGTCTACCGCTCTCCCGCTGCTCTCTAACCATTGCCCAGAATCTGTCTTGGATCGACTTAAGTAGTTGGTCGTTCGTCTCTAGGACTTGCAGCAGTGATTTGTTTGTCGACTTCAAGACCCCCAAGCCCCGAGCCGGAATCTTCACCCAGTCCGCTATCCATGATCCCCGATGTGGTGTACCCATAAATATGATTCCGGTCGTGTGTTTGAAAACATTGCGAAGATGACGTTCGGGGTTATCGCGCGATAGCAGAATAGCTTCCTTGCACACTAGGCCGCCAAGGCTGTGTGCGACGAAGATGAGCGGACGGTCAGACGCGCCACAGGAGTCTCGGTCGTTGGTTAAATCGATGAGGAGGTTTTTTGCATGGTCCATAAGCCCGTTCTTCGACGCGACAGAGGCTCGCACAACATAGGCGTCGTATCCCCATGTGAGCAAGCGGGCACGGGGAAGCTTGGGGGGCAGCAGCCTGGTCGGCCATGGCACGGACTCTTTTGAGGCGGTCCATGTGCTGTCTTGGTTCCCTGTGAGGCCGTGGACAAAACAAATATCGATCGTAGCATCAGGACAGTTGTGCCACGTTTTGATACCCTCATAATCTAGAAACTGGGGCGAAGGGTCAGACGTTGTGGGGTTAGATGGGTCTGAATCATATGGAGATTGTAGGGCAGGTGAGGCTGCATCACTGCTCGTGCGCTGATTACCTACTTGCCGATCCGCACGTAGCGGAGCTTTCGTCCCGACTTTTATGATGTTTTTAAGTCGCTTCATTTAGGCCGATATTGATGAGTGCAAATAGTCTCTTGTGTAAGTTTGAGTGTCAATCTGCGAGTCCAACGTAAGCGCCTTACAAAACTAGAAGCAGTCGTGCACGGACCAAAAGTCACCAGATCTCAATCTGCAGCGGTACTTTTGAGTACAACCAGGCAGGGGTGCACAGTGTCTAGAAATGGACCTCGCTAAAAATAACTAACTAAAAAACTAGCGACACCCAATTTGCCTTCTACTGTACGGAAGTACCATGCCGGGTAGGCATGTGCCACCGATTAAAACATCTCAATCGGACAATCTCTACACCTTCATCTCACTCATGATTTGAAGCATCATGATACTATCACAAACTTCATGCATTTCTCGGTCGTTTCTCAGCGAAAAGAATATTTCAAAAGGAGTCTACGATTCAAGCTTCCTTCCTAACCTCATCACTCCTACTCGCTATGTCTTCGAAGGGTGTACCGCGACCCGAATCTGGACGGTGTTGAAGACGTCGAAAAATACATTATTGGCGGTTACCACCCAGTCAACATAGGCGACATACTTGGAGAAAAAGAAAACCAGTACGAAGTGATACACAAACTCGGATCTGGAGGCTTTTCAACTGTCTGGCTCGCGCACCTAATGAATACAGGTAAGCAGCGCTATTACGCCCTCAAGATCCTTTGTGCCAACGCCACGGATGACATGGAACTTAACATTCTCCAGTATCTCCAAAAATGTGGTGCTACCCATCCGAACATATCCTCTCTTCATGATGTCTTCCAGATTAATGGGCCGAATGGTTCACACTGCTGCCTGGTTCTTCCTGTTCTGGGGCCAAGCATTAAAAATATGAACGAAAGGCAGCTTTCGAAATCCCTACGCCATAAGACATCTCAACAGATTGCCAGCGGATTGGCGTATTTACACTCTTTAGATATATGTCATGGTGGTACGTCCTTATCACTCTTTATTTGCAAGCTTGTTGCTAAAACGCCTACTTTTAGATCTTACCCACTCTAACGTCCTATTTGAGCTTGAGGATATTCAGTCTCTGTCGAAAAATCAAATATATGAGCATCTAGGCCACATTACGACAGCTTCACTAAAGTTGTTAGATGGCTCATATTCACCACATGCTCCCAAAAGAGTCGTCCAGGCGGTCGACTTTTCAAGTATATGCCTAAACTCACTTGGAGACATTCGCATCACTGACTTTGGTCAATCCTTCTTTGCTAAAACTCCGCCAGACGGTTTAGGAACGCCCCCGTCATTCTTGGCGCCGGAGATGTGTTTTGGTTTTCCTCCTTCGGAGAAGAGTGACATCTGGGCTCTTGCATGCCTAATCTTCGAGATCGAGAACTCTGTGAAGCTCTTTCCCATGGTGTTCAATAATGTGTTTATCATGATTGGGACGATAGTTGATGTACTAGGCCCCCTCCTAAAGAGATGGGAGCATTTGTGGGTTTACCGTGATCAGACAGAATACGAGCCCGTCTTGTGGTGGTATGACGAATCCCATCAACCTCGCCGCTCACTCGCGTCTCTTGTCAGCGAGCATAACCCACAACTTTCATCAAGCCAGAAGGAAATGTTTCTCAAATTTCTCCGGGGAATGCTAACTTATGAACCTACCCAACGTTTATCGGCGAAGGATATTACAAGACACCCGTGGTTTTCGGAGTTCTCCAGAAGCGAGTAGGAGGAACAATTCGAATTATATGGAGCTTTGAGAGCCACTCGAAAGCATTATAATACTAGGAAAGAAGCCAAAGAAGCTCATGGTAAACACGGGGTAGCTTCCTCCAACACCATTTCAGCACTCAACACCGTCTCATTAGCAATATGCTAGTTTGACTGGATCTCGGGCTGGCAAATTACTTGGGATCAGCGAGCTATTCAGACCGGGCTTTTCTTTTGTCTATTATGAATTTGTGCACTGAGATAGCTATGCAATTTGAAACTTGAGATCAGGATCAAGTTCTCCTCCCAACAACTCCATAATCTACCCTCTCATATATTTTAACATCGTAACAGTAGCCTGTTCACCATCCATCTCATCCCCCTCCTTCCAAGGCTTTGTCTCCATTTCCGGTAGCTTTGACAAATTAACTGGATAATTCCACTGTCCAGGAACGAACGTTAGTCCCATTGCAGCCCTTATCTTCTCTGGGATCTGATTCTCGATAAAAGCTTTCAACCTCGGCATCTGCGTTGTCCAATCTTGCACGTCTATCCTCATTGCTTCTGCTTCAACAATCATCTCTATGACAGTAAACTTATCCCGTAAACCCTCAAGATACTCAACCGAGAGATTACTGTTTATTGCCGCTTGGGCGGCACCTGTCTCTGATAATCGAGTCACCATAAGTACGGAAAGGACTTTTGGAATTGCAGGTGTGCCAGCCATGTTGTGTCCCAAACGGGACTTGTGCGCTTCATCGAAGGAGTTAACATCTGCGGGGATGCTACAGTCAGCGTTCCGTTCTAGTAGAGCAGAAATCATGCTGATATTTGATGAGACAACGGCCATGCATAGTGCTGTGCCGTAGACTTCGTGGACGTAGTTAATTTGGTCAGGAGTGTGGAAGGTTTTAAGGACGGTGTCAATTATGCGGGAGGATATTTGGGCTGTAGAGCTTATAGATTGAAGAGGAAGGTCGGCGAGGACTTGGATGATTGAGAAGTTGTGAGTTTTGTCGACGATAAAATCCGGTGCTACTGCTAGCTTTGTGACTGGGGTGGACCCTGGGATCAACCTCAGATTCTCGAGTTGGCCTGAGAGAGAATATGGATCTACTCTCTCTTCTTTCTGCTGCTGATGTTTCTGATTTCCCATTAACTGCAGAATGTACTCAATTGATTTTAAGTTACCCTCTGTATGTTTTTGAACCAATTCGCCTAGTACTGTGATCCATGGACCATCCATTTCAGCTCGGTATGTCTTGTTGATGTCTGCCCCATTGGCTAGTAGGAGATCTGCAAGTTGCAAATTGTGGTTTAATAAAGCATATGCAAGGGCTGGACGAGTGCCGTCATTTGGGTCAACGGGAACGCCATTTCTAATAAGATATTCTTCAATATATGCCCCGGGCCGTGTTGTGTCTGGTCGGCTAGCTAGCACTTGAAGTAATGAGAGTGAAGTGCCATTATCTAGCTCATCTTTCACAAAAATGTCAGCTCCCATATCTACTAGAATCTGAAAAATTGTCGAGTTGTTTGTAATGATGGCCTCTTTAAGTGGCCGGTGTTCTGAAGAACCATTGGCTGGATGGCCTAATCGAAGAAGGGATTCAACAACATCAGTGTTTCCTAGCATAGTTTCGTAACAGAGCGATGCTCCCTTGATGAATGGAGAGGGGGTTTCCTGATAAAGTTGCTTGGCACTATGGTTTCGGAGTATTTCCAGAGTCCTGAATAGGGCGGATTTATATTGTGGGCCATGCCTAACGAGACGGCTTTGTAGTGAAGTTGTATCCGCTGGGATTGTCTTCTTTTGATGAGCTATTTGAAGCATTGTGCATTCATCGAATAGTGTAAATTTTGTATCGGACTTCGAATCAACGTGCAATAACAACTTCTCCAGGATATCGGGAAGATTGAGTAAAGCAGCTATCTCTAGAGCTGACGTTCCAGGTTCACTCATATTCCTATTAGGGCGGAGCAATGGATCAGCACCGTGACTAAGAAGAATATCGACGGCTATGATGTTGTTCATAATCACAGCTCGACCGAGAGGTGTTACTGGGACTGAGAATAGATGCTCCCAATCAGCCCATATCGCTCTAACATCTGGCCGCATTGTATTCATGCCACCCTCATCAACAATAGCGCCAGCATCAATGAGCATCTTTGCAACTTCTCTCATCTTCTTTTCCTGAAAAGTGCACAGCCAGTACAACGGTGTCTCTACTCCAGACCGTGTGATTCGAGGGCTTGCGCCTGCCTCCAGAAGGACACGGACACAATCGAATTGCCTGCTGCGACAAGCGCAAACTAATGGAGTTTCGTATGCGGTGCTATCCTCCACATTGATGTTGACTTTGTATTTTTGTATCATATGACGCAATGCTTCAGGTCTGCCGTATGAAGCGGCAAGATGTAGAAGGCCGTGTCCAACATGGTTAACATATATCGATTCAAAGGTCTTCCGCTCTCTACCTGCATCGGGATTTTTACCATCATCTCCATTACCTTCAGATGGTTGATAATCTTTCAGGCAATACTGATAATCCTCTCCTAACTCATCTTTAATCTGACTGTCCAACACGTTCAAATCATTGAAACTGTAGGGTCTCCGTAGTTTCCGCGGAGCGAAATATGGCATACCAAGCCCTGACGCTAATGTCCCTAGGTAATACTCTCCATCGTTAAGTACGGAGGTCCATTGTGCTCTAGAAGCTGGATCCTGGGTATGGCTGATGATGTTTCGACCATCAACCAAGCATGTGCGATGCCCGCGGAAGATACTGAGCTTCATATAGAGCTTGAGGGTCTCCATTGAAGCTGGACACTGCACATCAAGAGAATCACTCATCCTCCAAATCCATGCCTGCGCCAAGTAGTTAATACCCCCTGAATCTTCCTCTTCGGCGGCTTTGGCCAGCCAATGACATGCTTTTGCTGGATCATACGTAACTCCAAACTCTACCAGGTAACATTGAAAGAGATAAAATGCCGCCATCCACCACTTCAATTCAGTAGTACTATTATGAGATCTTATACTAGCAGAGCGCTCGAACTCCTTAACTATGCGCTCTTGTTGGGACCAGCTAAGTAATTCTTTCAGTCGCAGAGGATCAAAAAAGAACTTTCTCTATATTAGTTCAACTTCTATATTATTGGATAACTACTCACATCTCCGGCATCTGGCTGATCGAGTTGAGGTCGATATCCGGGACTTTGTACATGGAGTTAGTTAGGTATCAAGCGATGGGGTGAGATACATTACATGTTATTCTGAGCATCATAATCATGGCCTAATCGCCCCAACTGAGCGCCCAAGCTATCTTGTGAGAGCCCATGAGTACCCTAGCTGTAATTAGTCCACAATTCAGAAAGAACTTGTTGCTAATATACACATACTGGAGCTTGCGACCTCCGACCTGAGTCCTCTCGTTGATTCTTTAATTGAACCGCTTCGAAGTACTGAGGTATCATCTCAAGGCTATCAAATAATGTTAGGAAGGCTTCAATTTCAAGAACGGAACGGCTATATTATGTTGTATTGGACACGTACTTGAACCCCATTAACGCACATTGAGCTTTAGGAAGGCTTCGCAAGGATGGATCGGTCTGAATTGTATTTTGTAAAGCATATCTCACTAGTTTGAAACAGGCCTCTGGAAGATTATTCGCCAGATAGTAGGACTCAATACTGAATAAAGCAGAACGCAAAAACTCATCACTTAACTTCAGTTTAGACACCTGGGTTTCGGCGAATGGCGTTCTCTTTCCGTCGAGCTCAAATATTCCCAAGATATTCTTGCAATCTAAAAGTGTCCGCCATATAAACAAGCCGAATGAATAGATGTCGGTCTTTTTGATCCCTTCTGCACTAAGCCAGCTACCGCTCTCTGGAGCGCTAAACGGCCAAGTAGTCATGCGCAGAGCATGTCGCTCACGACTAGTTATATCCATGATAGAACCGCCAAAATCAGAGAGTTTGGCAGTGAGGGGAGGAAGTCCTTGAACTCTAACTTTGCTCCTATATATGAGGACGTTTGCGTGGGTTAAGTCCCCATGCACAATCCCACAGGCATGAAGAATAGAGAGACCTCGACCTACATCGTAACAAAGTTTTTGCTTTACAGCAAACGGTAACGGATCTCCAGATTTCTGCAATGTTTCCATGGAACCAATCTCCGAGAACTCCAAAATCAGTTGAGGGAGGATCGACGAGCCTTCACTGGATGGACCCCATCCAAAACCAAGCAAGCGAACAATATTTGGATGATACCGCAAAGGTTGGTGAAGTAGTGCTCTGACTTCCAACAGGACATCTTGCCAGTCATTTTCTTTGCTGTCGTTCATTGGACGCACCGATTTGATGGCCACATACTTCCCCCATTTCTTCTCTCCATCTGTTCGGGTCTCTGCATCTTTTCTCCTCCATTCTGCTCGTTGCACACGGAAGGTAGCACCGTGACCAATATACACTTTTGATCCAAAGACTTCGCTATCTGTATCGAAGAAGATCGTCTCGGTCTCATGCCGCAAACTCTTCTCGAGATGGGCAACATGGCAAATAAAGGAAGCTAATGACCCAGCCGGTGACCATATCTCGCTAGATGGAGGGGTTGCCTCGGCTCCCGAGGATTCCGTGTTTGTCGTAGACGGGGTGGGAATAACTACGTTCGAAGAACTATCAAATGCAGAACGATACTGATAATCGCTCATAATTTCTGTACTTGAGTGAGGGCGCTGGGTCTGATTAACATTGGAGGTTGTCGACCCTAGCCTTGTTTATGAGGTACTTTAGGTCCTTTTCTATCATTTTACCCTCACGAACCTTCATGCCCGCCGAGGCTGGAATCAGCCTCACCAGACTATCGATTCAGCTAACGTAGCTAAGCCTCCTTGTACTACAGTACATAGGTCCCGAGACAAGAGCTCTTTCAGTATATGGGATGAAGCCCTGAGTCTAGAATCTGCTCGAAAATTTCTCAGAGCCCCCTCTATAAGGAAGGAGCATTTCTTTACTCGGCTGAGATGACAACATCGATGAGAAAATGGTACGTGAGTAAATACTTCGACTTCGCGAATTCATATCTTTGTCTTTAGCGTTATTCTAATTAAGACTCAGACTCCACCTATTAACACCATCTTCAGATAGGCTTACACCAGGCTAATTTTGTGGCCATCTGCTCTTATTTGACAGACTTGCACATATAGGTGAGCCACAATGTCGGATCCCGGAACGATTATAGCTGCTGTTACCATAGCCTATGGTACGGCAATTACGGCTTGGAAATCCTTCCAAGATGCATTAGATTACAATGATCAATCTGCCGACTTAGTGGTGCGTCTAGAAGTCGAGCGGTTCCGGTTCCAGACTTGGGGCAAAAATGTTGGCCTCAACACAGGAACTTTCGACAAGAACTTATATCCGATCCATACTCTAATTGTTGAGCGCCTGGATCGTATATACAAGTTATTCGAAGTCGCTAGAAATATCAAAAACTCATTTGGACTAGATATATCGGAGGCAACGCAAATTCGACCGGATAGAGTTCATAGCATTATATCAGGAATGGCGGCATCTATTCGCTCAATTGGAATTAAGCTGGATATGGAAGGAAAACCGAATGATCCGGCAGGTTTCTCAAGGAGAGTTAGATGGGCTTTGACCTCCAAATCTAAATTCTCGGATCTCGTTGCGAAGCTCGAATCGCACATTAGCAAACTCAATGAGTTGCTCACCGAGACACAGAAGAGATCTCTGAACAATGATTGGGAGAAGATTAATATTGTTATTATTGGGAACGTTCCGGAAGAACAGATAGAGTTTGTACAACAGGCTTTCGGACAGCAGATTCAAAATGGACCCCCAAACGCGTATGTACATATGGATTCTCTTTTGCAAAAGAAGGCTCTCAAGAAGCCTGGCTTTATCCCCAGTAGGGCCGCTGCCAGAAGTTTAGAACGTCGTAGATTAGATGAGTTTGAGCTTCCTGAAAATTATTCTACCCTGAATCGATTTCTGGCGCGAGCCAAACCAACCGCAGCCGCGTCCACTCTTGGCCCGGATATCTTCTATCTAGAAAAGAAGGAATACCATCGAGATATCTCTCTTCAAGAAAAGACAGCCTTAAAGAGCCGACTGGATAGGCTCATTCTTCTCCTCAGTTCATCCAAATCCGAAGAATTTCGAGTTTGCCGAGCGGTTGGGTACTGTGAAGATGTCGCATCTTTTTGTTGGTGGCTGATTTTCAGGTTCCCTTGCTCCTTGGAGGAAGAGAGATTTTTTGAACAGCGAAGTTGCATCCCTTTAAATCTCAACATATTGTTCTCCTTGAAATTTAAACCAGCACTCGAACAACGCTTTGAACTTGCGTTAAACATTGCAAAAACAATGGCAGAGCTTTACAGCAGTGGATGGATGCACAAGGGTATTCGAAGTGAGAATGTGCTCTTCCCAACGTTCTATAATCAACAGATCCGTAACTCCAAAGAAAAGTTAGTAGGGCCATTAAATCCCTATATTGCAGGATTTGAGTACTCTAGGCAAGACTCAGAGGCTGCTACAATTGACAAAGGCAGACAACTTGGGGGTATCGATGCAGCAATCTATCGGCACCCATCTTATCAAGGTGAAGCTGCTAGTGGATACAAGGTTCAATATGATATATACTCTTTTGGATTGGTCCTAGTTGAAATTGCCTTCTGGGTCCCTCTCATTTCTATCCTTGACGCAAAACCTCTTCGTGAGACATATGGTGTTCAATTATCATCAAAGACGACCCATTTCCATGAGAAGGAGGCATTAGAGCTACGGGATCGCGTATTGTACCGAGTTGAAAATGAGATGGCTTTCAGAGTTGGCTCTAAACTTCGTGACGCCGTCAGATGGTGCCTTACATATTCCGAGAGCTCAGACGAGGATGATTGGCATCCCGCACTGGGATTCCATAACAACGTTATCGTTCCATTGGAAATGTGCTCAGCTCTTGGTGAAATATAGGCCAAGAAAATTATAGGTATTTGAGGCCCGCGANCTTCTTTCCGAAGGAATTGATCAGGCTCCATGAAACTTGCAAAATATTTACGTCATTAAGTGTAATCTGATGGACCAGACCAGTTGTTAAACAGCTACTGGCTAAGCTCTTTTATGCTGAAGAGAGTTATATTCTCTTCAGTTTTATACGGAACAGTCCGAGGGACCTGTCCAAAGAAAGAGATAAAATGAAATTTCTAATATCCATTTTCTCCTGGTTACGATCAATACCTTCCTCGATAACTAGCTTTTCAAGCTCACTCTTTGCATTTGCAGACAGCAGGAGTTCTCCCTCTGAAACACCTGCCGTGGCTAAGACTTGCCGACAATACCTCACAATCCCAAAGCTGGATCAACTTCCTCCAGAACTTATCCTTAACGTTATTAGATTTCTTTCGACAGAGTCAGTAGCTATACTCTCACTTTCATGTCGATATTTCTACATTTTACTCAAAGGGACTACCGGCGACTACGAGAGTTTCACGATCGTTACCCTCTTCTCTTACTACTAGAAAAAGATATGCCAAGCTATATCATTTGTTATCCCTGCAAAAAGTTTCACTACACTACCGTCCAAGAAGCTTGTCGATACATTCCAGCTTCGCGATCTCATGAGGATATGAAATATAGCAATACTAGTTGTTTCTATGATGAAGCTTATTATATCTCCTACTATTTCAGTCCAAATGTCTTTCGTATGGCAATGAAATGCCATCTGCAAGGGCAACACCAAGACTGTAATCAGCTTCTGAACCTTCTATCGCTAAAAAAACTCAGACTCCATTTACTTTCTACGATTGAATGGAATTACTCATTAGTCAAGATCCGTGAAGATAGCCCCTCATTCGTCAACAAAGCATATGTACTCCAGCTCCAACTCTGAAAAGCCTAACAGATCCTAATCTAATATGGTATAAGGCCATATGTGCTCACATGGAAATAACACAATATGGTTTGGAAGACTTTGCATGCATAGAGACAGTCTCTTATAATCGGATAGGATGGCTGAACCCGCCGGGGATGGGAAAGATTGAGGGAAGGAATGATGGATTATTATAATGTCTATTTTGCCATACTGAGCTCAGAGTTGATTACAAAAAGCTTAGCAATGAACGCACTTCTATGTTTTGCACAATATGGCGAAACCTTGGGGAAGGTAAATCATATCTGGATCCGCAGTGGCAGAACCATCTTGAATCCCAAGGTAGGCCACACGTTAGGCTACACGTTAACTTTAAACCTGGGGCCATCTGTTCTGCATTTGAGGAGGACGACTTCAAGTTCGATTCTCTCATAAGCTCTTCGGAGGAAGAAGATTTAGTCAAAATAGACAAATCGTTATATCTAAACTATACAGATGGAGCAAAGAAAGCTCTTGACAGATTTTTTACCCAAAGGGGGACGGAGTATGTGGGCTCTAAGGATCTGTGCAAGTTATACAAGGAATCTAGCGAGGATCATGCACAAAATGCTGGTGATTCTTTCAATAGGCTTTGCAGAGCACTGATATATTGGATCTGGAAATGAGACTGGTGATAGATATATCGCCCAAAACATCTTCCAATATCAATTCTCAACCTAAACTTTACTTGTATATTTGTGCCCATAGGGGTCAGATACGACATACGCGGCAGGGACGACGAAAGACGAACTCCATCGGAAGCACCTCACCACTGGAGACTATTCAGGTTGTTGGGACAACCTTATTTCCAAAGGAGTCAATGTCCACGACGGCCTAACCATCTATCGAGTGCGCGGTGCTGGCGGTAGAGTCAAGAGGTGTTGGCGGCATGCTTGAGGAAGACTTCGCGGATGGAGCTGCTGTTGGACCAACCCATGTGGGATCGCTGATCCAGAATATGGACGGGTAGAAGTGAGAGGAGACTGTGGTTGAGCCCGGGAGGGGGAGGCACTCATGATTATAGACTCGCTGTCAACAGAAGCCATAGTCTTGTGGCTCCTGCTAATGATGGAATAAAAACAGACTCGAATCTTAGAGAAATGGTCCAGTCGAAATTTGGACATTTGGCTTAATATTCATCTGTGGCTTCATGTCGTGGGATGAATCAGGATGGTACTACATACTAAGGGGGTTTTGGAAGGGATGGAGTCTAGAAGAACAAGCGACTTTNAAAAAAAAAGGGGGGGTGGTCGCTAATAGATGGCAGGCGAGTAACATCTCCACTTCAACTTAACTGTGTTCAAATCTTGAAAATTCAATGTGTTTAACCAACTGGCGATCCTTATGTTATTGAAGTTATTAAAAGTTTCAAAGATTTGTCTTAAAACTGCAAGTTGTACAATGAAGGTAGCGGTGAAAGCCATATTATTCGATAGGCTTTGCAGGACATGGCTAGAGCACTTTGGTTTTAAAACGAGTCTGGTGATATATATTTTCAACCAGATCTGCTTCTGATCTCAATTCTCAACTTAATGTTTAACTGTATATTTACATATTTACCTCCAGAGCGTTCCATTAGAAAAAGTAATACACATAGATATCAATATACCTGTAGTATTCTGTCAATTCCATGTGAATTGCGTGCCACGTCTATGTTTAGGTAATCAAAAGTGCAACTTAGAATATCACAATTTTGCATAAGTGCAATTTCTGTGGTTCTATGGTATCGATGGCATTAACAAGCAATGTTCCTATTTTTAACAAGATATTCCTTATCGGACGTGATGGTGGGGTTTAGGTTTAACGATAAGCAGCTTGCATTAGATGCCTCAGGCACGGAACTCGATCATGCGGTCATTATTTAACATGAAATCAACAATGATCAACACCGAGTGCTTTGTCCTCCTTAGGGAAGATTATGAGAATCACATATCCAGCATGCTATCTGCTACCACCAGCAGTGTGCTTGAATTACAATGTCTCTTGTCCCCTATTCGTCGCGCGATAGTCACAATGACGTCGTATTGTAAGTCTACACAGATCGAGTCCTAAATGGAAACTCCATGCAGTTCCGTTGCATAAGCTCTCAATTGATATGGATGCTAATGAAACTTCATCTAGACGCCATGATGATGCCGTAGTTATTCGTGATCCCCAAACACAACAGTTAATCCTTCGTGGTGCGTCACAGAAGCTTTCACTCCCCGCCGACTGTCCCACTTGCCACCGACCATTGCGAAATTCTTCACCAGAGCGTCAGCCCTCGCCACAGCGCCATGACTCTATTCCGACTCCGTTTATCAGTCCTAAATACTTTCGCATGCTACAGGATGTGCATGATGGTGGTGGTAGTGAGAATCCTCCTTCGAGTCCAATTCGTAGGCTTGTCGAGCCTGTGCCTTCACTCTCGTCGGGAGCCAGTACCGCAAGCTCTACAGCAGAAGCTGAGTTCATTGCTAGCGCTCCGGTACCAGGTGCTAGCACCCATAATATCCGCAAAGATGCCTTTAGTCCCAATTATTTCAAACGATTCTTTATTGTTGAGAAGGAACTTGGGAGGGGTGGTAAAGGAGTTGTGATGTTGGTGAGACATGAACTGGATCGAGTGTCACTAGGTATATTGGGTTTCTGAGAAATCATTATGGCTAGACACTGATATAGACACAGGGGAATTTGCCTGCAAGAGGGTACCGGTTGGTGATGATCATGCATGGCTAGAAAAAGGTACGAATCTTGCTATTGTTATACGAGTATGGTTAACTAAGTTGCGTAGTTCTTGTTGAGGTTCAATTACTCCAAGGTCTATCTCACCCGAACTTAGTATCGTATCGCCATGTCTGGCTTGAAGATGTACAGCTAAATCGCTTTGGCCCGTCGGTTCCGTGTGCATATATCCTTCAACAGTATTGCAATTCGGGTGATCTGCTCCATTACATTATTGGCTCCAGATCCACTCAAGCTAATGCAAAAGAAATACTGAAGGAGAAAATACGCAGGAGATCAAAAGGACAAACCGAACGCCCGCTAGCCGATTCAATACAAAGGAAGCTATCATTCGAGGAAATCTATTCATTCTTCAAGGACATTACGTCTGGACTGGCACATCTCCACGAGTCCAACTATATCCACCGTGATCTCAAGCCAAGTAACTGCCTTCTGCATCGTGACGGCGGTGATCTACGATGTTTGATCAGTGACTTTGGCGAAGTGCAACCAGAAAATGTCGTGCGAAACTCAACTGGTGCTACTGGTACGATCTCTTACTGTGCTCCCGAGGTCCTGAAACTGGATGCCTCTGGTCGGTATGGAAACTTCACGACGAAGTCCGATATTTTCAGTCTCGGAATGATTCTTTACTTTATGTGCTTCGGAAGATTGCCTTATAAGAGTGCTGGTGCTATCCAAGAAGAATTTGAGGACATGGATGCGTTGAGGGCTGAGATTAGTTCTTGGTCAGGTTTCCAGTATGAACGACGGGAGCGACCAGAACTGCCAAACCAGCTCTATGACTTTTTGAAAAGATTGTTGTCTATCGATCCTGTTGACCGGCCAAGTGCGCCTGATATCCTTCAAGCTATCCGTGGGGAGAAGGTTTTTGATAAACCCCCAAGGGCAACTCGGAATGGAAGTATGAGTGGGGGTGTCAGCGGCCGAAGGATCCAACCTCTTGATTCTCCTATGCCACCGTTAACCCCAATGAAAGGTACATTCTTCATTTCTTCTTCTTTACAGAGTAACTAATTTCATACAGAACAAAAGAGAGTCTCGTCTGCTGCCTACCTTGAGGACGCTCCCTCTGATTCTTCTCCAAGTCAATCAATGTCGCCAAACTTTCCGCATACGCTAGATTCTGAACATCCTCACGGCAACGGCAACCTTGGAGTTGAAGATGATAAACTACCGCTCCTCATGCCGCCGCCCACAACTTGGATGTCTGATGTCCGACACAGCTTGAATGTCTACAACCACTATGCCATCTCCTGGGCAACACTGAACTGGGAGTCCCTATCAATACTTGTTAGGCTACTCATTTTCTTTGCTAAAGTTGTCTCGATTACCAGGCCATGCTCTCCAGGGTCACCGAAAGAAGTAATTTGGTATCCTATCTTTGGAATTGCCGCCCTAGAACTTGCACTGGGATCGAAATTGCGTTGGGCGGTTGTTGTATTCATTGCTGTCCTTCACGTTGTAATTCTTAGCACCATCATGAACGTCTGGGAGCTATGTGTTCCTACGCCGACCAGGCGGTGGATTCATGAAAACGATATGGGGTACCAGACTGGTATTCACTACTAAATACTCTCCTTTGTTGGGCGGCTGGTGTTTTTAGGCATCTGCATGTTAGCATGGTATGTTTTAGCATGGTTTGGTATGGCATCAATGGTTTTAGCGGCTCCTGAAAAGTTTTTATTTTTACCAGTTTTGGGATGTGACGACGGATGTTAAGAGACATCGGATGACTAGGCTGATTGAAATGAACCATGATTCAATGGGTAATATTATGTGGACTTGGGAGGGGACTTGGACCCACGGAGATACATTAATGCTCCTGGATGGTCTGGATATTAATCAACTCTTGTCAATGAGCAGCTATATAGGGTTTACCATGCAGCGCACCAAGTTTAAGCTGCTTGAATTTTATTTTGGCATTTGATTGAGATATGAGCTGTTGAGCGCGCTATTTTGACCTTCGAGAGTTAAGTCTTTAGGTGACTCCTAGATTTTTGCATCTATTGTTAAAGTATTATGGCTCTGTATCATCTCATTAGTGAGTTCAGTTGGTTTGCGCTTTGTCTCCTTTTACAGTTGTGTTTTTACATTTGTTTTGCTAGTATAGTTGATACTGGGTGGCTTTGATGAAGTACTCTCATCACCACGCGTCGAAATTTTAGTAGCGGGTTTGTCGGATTCCAACCAACACTTGTTCGACGCCATAGATAAGACTTCCTGACGCACTAATAATTTCGGCTCAACCACCTTCCCAAGACAGATTAGACGCAATTAGACAGATGGATGCATTTGTTTATTTGTTTGTCAAAACCATCGCTTTCGATTTCTTCTTTCCTTCCAAGCAGCAAGCCCCGAGATAAGGATGCATGAGGAATGCGCGGATCCGCCCCAGTCGAC
The DNA here is from genome assembly GCA_002812745.2 of Scytalidium lignicola. Classification (NCBI taxonomy): domain Eukaryota; kingdom Fungi; phylum Ascomycota; class Leotiomycetes; genus Scytalidium; species Scytalidium lignicola. The sequence goes on from NCSJ02000030.1 coordinate 17,828, forward strand.
GAGGAATAGAGCTCCAGGCACAGGTACCAGGCACGGAGGACGCCGATCCACACGAGGAATTCTCTGCCCCTCTCTTCCCTCCGCAGACTTTTGTTTACGATAGCGTGCGACGATGCTACCGCTCAAGCAATCGGTCTCCATATCGAAAGAAGTTCTTCTTCTCCTTCTCCACAGAATACAATCCTTCTCTCCACCGTCCTCCCAAGTCAGGAAGGTGGTTGAGTCTTGCTTGTTGCCTTACGTCCCTATTCTCCGTTCCTGCATGTCTAGTGCTCTATCCATTCAGTAGTCGTATGGAGAAAGCTGGCACTTGGGATGCTATCGAATGGAAAGAGAGCTAATTAGGAAGAAAGCTACAGCAGATAGAGGACCAGGGCACGGCATCCCCGCTGGCATCCGTCGATCTTCTAGCAGGCATTGTTCTGTAGGCACAGGGGACTTGATCTCCGAGCCTAAACAAGTTCAGTTCTATTAGGTTACTTGCTTTTTTTAAATCTTCTGGTAAGTTGCTAAGGTAGGCGCAATTTCAATTTATATAGCTAAGATAGCTCCTCCGCGCAACGATCACTCTGTCCATCGTTGTCGATCGCGGTAGACTAGGTTGCTTTTCCTACCGTAGTCCAATTGACAAAGATGCGTTTCTCTGCTTGTCTGGGCCTTTTGGCCGCTACCGCCCTTGTGTCGGCTTCCCCAGTCCAAGAGAGAGATGAGGAGAATACTGTAGTGGTGGTGACCAACAAGGTCGTGGTGGTTGAGGACTGCTCCAAGAAGATTGCACCCAAGGTCTTCATTATCTCCATGGTTCGTTGCCAGCCCCAATTATTACCTTGCAATCGACAGCTAATTCCAGGCAGTTCGACCCAGAAGCTGACATCTGGTACTCGAATGCACACACCAAGGGATCCATTGGCAACTTGCTAGCCAAGAACATCACCGTCCCTGGCTTCTCTCCTCTTTTCCCTCAAGCACATTGCCTGGAAGATGGCTCTGTCTGCCAACTGACAACCGGCGAATCTGAGATCAATGCTGCCACCACAATCAACTCCCTCGTTCTATCTCCTCTCTTCGACCTCACAAAGACCTACTTCCTCATTGCTGGTATTGCAGGAATCAGCCCCAAGCACGGCACAATTGGCGGAGTTGCCATCTCCAAATTTGCCATCCAAGTTGCCCTCCAGTACGAATTTGATGCGCGCTCTATTCCGTCTAACTTCTCCACCGGCTATGTTCCTTTAGGCTCTACTTCGCCAGACGAATATCCCCAAAACATTTACGGAACCGAAGTCTTCGAGGTAAACGAAGCTCTTCGTGACATTGCTGTAGCGTGGGCAAAGACAGCTAAGCTCAACGACTCCGACACGGCCATTGCCTACCGCAAGAACTACGCCTCTACGGCTGACGGAGCTAATCCTGCAATCTATGCCGCCGGAACTCAAAAACCTGGCATTTACACCTGCGACGTTGCGACTTCAGATGTCTACTACAGCGGTACGCTCCTTGGTGAAGCCTTTGAGAACACAACCACTCTCTTCACGAACGGCTCAGCGACATACTGCATGACTGCCCAGGAAGATAATGCTACTCTCGAGGCCCTGCTACGTGCCGCGCTCCACAAGACCGTCGACTTCTCCCGCGTCATCGTTATGCGCACCGCCTCCAACTTCGACCGTCCATACCCAGGACTCAGTGACATTGATGCCTTGTTCTACATCACATCAGGTGGATTCACTCCTTCTCTCGCTAACCTTTACATTGCTGGTACACCCATCATCAAGGGCATTTTGGAGAACTGGGAGAAGACTTTCGAAAAGGGAATCAAGCCTAAGAATTATATTGGCGATATCTTTGGCACGCTAGGTGGTGAGCCGGATTTCGGCCCTGGAAGTGTGTTTGGTGGTAAACCAGCCACGGTTGAGGATGTTGAGATTCAGTTGAGAAAGAGGACGTTGGCAAAGAGGGGGTTGGGGAAGATGAGTATGTTTATGTAGTAGATACACATCCCTTGGGTTTCGGGGCAATTTATATTAGCTAATGTAGTTATATAATGAATATGTTATTCCCTCTTGAGATATCGTTGGATTTATAGTGAACAAGGAATAATTGCAAGTGACTTTCTTTAAGAGTTGGAGGTTCTCATAAGGTACATCTTGTTAAAAAAAACAATCTTGCTGATGGCTGAACGTGCACTGCCTAACATCCTAGGCCATTCTGCAAGTGTTAAACTCAGCGGCGTCGGTACCACCAAAAGGTGCATATAAGTCAATGTGTGACTACTAACGATTCCTCCCACTCGCAACGCTCTGTAAACTGAGTGCACATGCATGCTGTAGAGGACAATGCAGCCCGACACTGAGAAACTTATTCAGGCAACTGGAAATCCCAAAGGGCTGAAAGAGAACATTCAGAGAAGCTCACCTAGTTTCTTTTCTTACCTTAATTACACTTTCCTGACGATGTTCCAACAATCAGTGGTATCATAATCACTGAAGCATAGAGATAATAATCAGAATCTCAACGGAGATGGTAGTAATGAAGAGATGTACGGGCATCTGAACTAAGTTTACAAAGTAACAATCCCTGATTGGACCGAGATTTTGGGTAGAAATCGGGATCCGGTTGAATTATGTTCCGGAAACGTCAGGCCAGACGCGGACCTTGAATCTTTCAATGAACCTCACCAACAACGATGGTCAAAGTCGTCGTCCAGACATCCACGAAATGATCCTTCGGTCGGCTGCTCCATATACCCTTGGTAGCAATGGACTTAGGACAGCCTGTCTGTTTTGCTCTCGTCAATTGGTGAAACCGGCTGTTCCACAAGCCTTCAAGAGCAGGAGAAATTTCGCGGATGTATCGAATGTTCGGAGCGCCGTTGCAAGAACTGGGCCGCGATTACGAGCCGGATACTTTTCTGCCAACACCTTGCTATCACAGACACGTGGTAGGAATGGAGCGTCGACATCAGCCGTGGTAGAAGGAGGACCAATTGCTGGAGTGGGGAGTAGTGCTAGTCTTAAGGATGCAGCCTCAGCGATACCAGAACAAATAAAGGAACTGCCTCATCGAAGACGGCAACGAGAAAAAAAGGAAAAGGAAGCTCTGGCAGCTGCAACAGGAGCTGGAAAACCTCAACCCTCGCAACAATCCGAACAAGACGCAAAATCCTCAGAATTCCTCCCCCAAAATGCCTCCTCATCACTCACCGACGCCGCCGCCTCCAAATCCTCCTCCTCTCTCAGACGAACCCTCAGCGCCCTCCTCTCCCTCTCCAAACCCCGTCTCAGCGTCCTTGTAGTCCTAACAGCAATGTCCTCCTACACCATCTTCCCCGTCCCCGAACTCCTCCAACCCTCTTCGACAATCGCCCCATCCCTCTCCACCCTCACCCTCGTCTTCCTAACCGTGGGAACAGCGTTCTGCTCCGCCTCCGCGAACACCCTGAACATGCTCTACGAGCCCAAATGGGACGCCATGATGACTCGCACCAGGAACAGGCCTCTGGTCCGAGGCTTAATCTCTACGCGCGGTGCGGCGCTCTTCGCCCTCGTCGCGGGGATCCTCGGCACCACAGCGCTATACTACGGCGTGAACCCTACAGTCGCCGGCCTCGGTGCCCTAAACATCGCACTCTACGCCGGGGTATACACCCCACTAAAACGTATCTCAGTGGTGAATACCTGGGTCGGCGCCATCGTGGGTGGAATTCCGCCGCTGATGGGCTGGGCGGCAGCCGCAGGACAATCAGCGACGTCGAGCGGAGRCTGGAAGGAGCTGTTACTCGGAGAGCAGAACATCGGAGGCTGGCTTATGGCTTCGCTGCTCGTTGCCTGGCAGTTCCCGCACTTTATGAGTCTGAGCTGGTCGATTCGCGAGGACTATAAGAATGCGGGGTATCGCATGCTGGCTTGGGTTAATCCGGCAAGGAACGCGCGTGTCGCGCTGCGGTATAGTCTTGCGTTTCTGCCCATCTGCTTTGCGCTGTGTTATACTGGCGTCACGGAGTGGTCCTTTGCGGTGCTGAGTACGCCGGTTAATCTGTGGCTTGTCCGCGAGGCGTGGAAGTTCTATAAGTTTGAGGGTCATAGGGGTAGTGCGAAGGGGGTGTTTTGGGCTTCGGTGTGGCATCTACCTGCGATACTTGTCCTGGCGATGGTGGAGAAGAAGGGCATGTGGCAGCGGGTTTGGAGGGCTGTGAGCGGGGAGACGGTGGCGGATGAGGAGGAGGAGGAGTGGGAAGAGGAAGATGAGGAGGAGGCTGTGTTGTCTGCTCGACCTGGGGATGTTGATCCTAGGACGCGGGCGGCGATGATTGCGACGCCTGTGGCATCTAGACGATAGGAGGCAGCGCCTGTAAGGACTTTTACCTGCCCCTATCTTGTTGTGCAACCAATTTTCCTCCCTTTATGTATAGTATAAAAGAGATTAGGAGGATTTGGATGGCGTTTGCGGTTATAGCATATATCTTTGTGTGTTGAATATGTGAGTAATGTAAGAAGTGTACATGTTATGGTTGAATTGTTATCACCCCTCAAAGCAGAAGCAAGGAGGAAAGGAGAAAGGAGAAGCTCGAAATATTTTCTCAACAAGATGGATGATGCTGTACTACTACTACTACTACTAACTATTAACTATTACTACAAAACAACCTACTTACTACTTAGTACTTTCAGTTTTAACTATTATTGCATACAAAAACAAAATGGACCATAACTTACTGCATTTGAACTAGTAACATCACTTGCACACAAGCAAGAGCTTTAGTGCTAACTACTGTGACAGCTCCTTAAATCTTTTAGGACTTTAAGCAATCAAACGATGAAACAAATAAGGGACCTTAAATCCTTGAGGACATAAAAAATAACCGAGTGCTTGCTATATTAGAGGATAAGAGGCTTGCATAACCTCTCACAAGTGTTTTTTTTTTCAATATGGTATTTTATAATATATATGCATATGATCAATCTGAGTACTAAATAAAGAAGATCGATTCAGTTGATTTCCTTTTTTTTAAACCCCTCCATAGTAAATGGAAAAATGGAATTTTTTTTTCACTCAGGTCTGCTGTGCCGGCTATAATGATNAAAAGCAAAACAACTNAAAAAAGACAGAAACCAGAAACAAAAGAAAGTAAACGCCCTTAATACGCCGTTGAAAAAAAAAGAAAAGAGTAATNAAAAAAGACCATCAGCAGTTAATATTACACGGGAGAAAAGACATCCCTTCAGAATTCAAGGAATTTTTTCCCCCAAAATTCGTCTTATCATTTCATTTGCCAAAAATTCCCACATAACTATATTTTCATTCAAATTAATTTTTAAAAAAAACTTATATATCCCTTCCCCATTTCTTGGGTTAGATATTTCTTCTTCTTCTTCTGTTCAACGCCCTGAACTAGATCGATTAGGACGATTAATAATAGCGTCGATGCCCATATCTAGACTGGGCAATCGCTGTTGATGGTGATATTGTTGGTGCCCTCCCTGATGATGATGATGTTGTTGATGATGACCGGGGTGATGGGTGCCGTAATGGGCCTGTGGCACGCCGCTCATGCCAATGCCCACGCTGCCTCCGCTGTGGGTGCTGCTAGTTCCATCTGCGTCATACTCAGCTTCCAACTCATCGATGCTGAGGCTACTATCGTCGGCGGGAGGCTCGACGGCGTACGCACCAGGTGGCATGCTGGTGGGCTGGCCTAGCCCTTCATTCATGCGCTCTCGGCGAGTTGCGCTGCGGGCGGCCGTTTGGAGATTTTTGAGGCCATTGCTCATGCACTATAGAAAGGGGGATGTTAGGAATTGAACAGCATAGCTAAAAGAGGAAACAAGTCTTGATAAGAGGAAAGAGACAGGGAATAGTTTGGCATACCTTCTGCTCAACAACGTTCCACTTCTCGCCGGTCTGCGCAGCCAATGGAGACCAAATCTCTCTGCGCATACCCATATAGGTCTTAGCAAGATTCTCGAGCTTGATGGTGTCCCAGTCATCTGCATTCCGCCTCTCCATCAGCCGTTCGTGCCTTTTACGGCACGCATTCGGTGTCTTGTTGGGGAAGTAATTCTGCTGGATGGGTGCCCAGTTCATGCCTTGGGAACGAGCCTGCATAAGGGTCTGGTCATCGACCTGGCTCCACGCACCCGAGGACGGGCGAGTTGGCATTGCCTGTTGTGGCATGGGCTGGTATGACTGAATAGACTGTGGTTGCTGGACCGGCCCGCCTGTTGCGTAGTTTGGTGGCTGGAGGGATTGAGGTTGCATGTTGGCTGACGCGAGGTCGCCGTAGTAAGAGAGGCTCTGTTGCTCGGCGGTGGAAAGAGGGATCTGGTGGCCTTGGATAACGACAGGGTCGGTGTAGTAGCCTTGGCTTGCGCGGTGACGATGTCCAGGCATGGCTTCGAAAGAGTGTTGTGTTGAGAGTTGGAAAAGGGAAAGAGAATGTGTATGTATGTAAGTTAAAGAGAGAGTTTGGTATTAGGAATTATGTGCCTCTCCAGGAGGACTGGTGTGTATAATGAATGAGAAAGTAGTGTGAAAGAAGGAGGAAGGAAAAAAATGCTATGCCGATANTTTTTGCGAGAGACCCAAAAGGAAACCGGAAAAGGAAAAGGAAAAGGGAAAAGATTGGTAGGAAAATGGATAATTGAGATGAAATTGCTGAGGAGGAAAGGAGGCCGGCGAAGAGGACTGGGACAAGGCCCATCTATATAGTAGGCCACAAGGGAGACTGGGAAAGCAGGACGAAACTAACGCCGCTGCTGCTAACATCAAACACCAACATGGGATGATTATAGCTTCACTGACGCCGGTGTCCTTAAATTTGACCCTCTCTGCTCCACGATGAAACAGCAAAGCAGACTCGATTTAGACGGAAAAAGATTTACCTACTTTTGGATATCTCGATTTTTACCTTGAATACGTCAATTTAGCTTTCGTGCTCCATTCATTCGAGCATCGAGGCCTATCTTTCGGCCTCCCACACAATGAAACAGATGGTTTCGCGACACGCCAGCCGCCAGTCAGCGCTGGAATATGTCTCCAAAACTCGCGATGCAAAGGCGGGGGTCCATGAAGATTGGTCGAGGAAAGAGGCCACCCGGCGGTTATCTCATTTGCGAGAGGAGGAAGGAAGTGGTTGACGTCGGCGGTTAGCTGCTTACGCGGGCGGCAAGCAGTGCGGAAGAGGCGTCCAGGTGTCGTTCAGGACATGCAAAAATAGGACTCTTTGGCGACTAGGAACAGCAAGCGAGCCAGTGAGCGTGCAGAAGGGCTCTAAGCATTGGCTGAAGGCGGCTTCTTTCAGTTCTTCAGCCTTGTTTATTGCTCGGTAGCCTTGCGCTTGGCGCCTGAGAGCTCTCTTTCATGTACTCGCCCAAAGAGAGGGGACAACACGCCAGAAAATTCGAGACCAGATCGCAGGAAGAGATCGACACGATCTTCGATTGAAATGCAGGAACGGAAATACAGGGGCAATTGCGGCATTGCGGCAGGAATGCGTAACCGCGAGAGGTTATCAAGCGCCAGAGAAGGAGTATAGAGTACTGTACCGTGCCACCCTCACCTTATGCATAGATGGATAGACAAGTACATACGGAGTATGCACGGCAGAGATAATAGTTGGTGTTAGAGTGTTGGAGTTTGAGCAGAAGTCGACAGAGAGGTAGTGGTTGGCTTGGACGGGGCCGTGGATTTTATGGTGGGTTGCCAGCGAGAGATCGGATGGAAGAAGGTTGGCACTCATTAGGGTCGATGAACGAATGATCTGGGGTAGGTTGTTTCGTTTTGCGCAGTACTGGTTGGATTGGCGTTTCGTTTCGACTTTGCAGCGTTGTGAGTGGGTGGATGGTAGTACGAGAGATGCAAAGGTACTGCACGTATACGAAAAAGGGCAGAAGGTACATCAGAGGTGGTATTAGTTATGGAGATGCTCAATACAACAAACAAGTACGCAAAGTGATGAGTGCTAACAATAGAAAAGTGAGAGAGAGAGGGCAGCAAAGAATAAAAGGTTCGGCGGTACGGAGAGACAGGCCCAAGTCACATGAATCGAAATCTCAACCGCGGCAAAGAGAATTCTTGGCCTATCTTGGCCTATCTTGAACATCCTTTCGTCCACTTGGACGGTAGAATGAAGTGCAATTGGCACGCAGAAAAAGCAGTGAAAGCAAAGAAAGCAGACCCAAGCAGAGAAGGTCGACCTCTGCCGAAAATGTCACGAGTCAGGAGAAAAGAAAAGATATCGGAACGGAAGTGGATCACGTGTAGCTCTTGCCGGGAGGCGCACATGACTTGCAGATGGTCGTGGTCCAGCTTCACGCCGCCCAATCAGATAGCTGCCGAGTCTACGGTGGCGGTGGGCTGACTCAGGTGGACGGAAGTATTCATCAGAGCTTTATCCCACCAGTGATGATGACCTGCCTTGAGGTGTGAGAGATCTGGATTACTGAGCAGAGAGGAAAATGGCGGTGGACTCTCCCGTATTTGTTACCCACGTCGAGAAAATATTGCCCGCGGTGAAGAGATGGGGCGAGATGGGGCGAGAGAGAGGGCGGAGAAAATGGAGAGATGGGAGATGGAGAAAAGGCTGGAGAGCTACGAAGAGCGACGAAGAGCCACGACGAGCCACGAAAGAGCCCATGGAGGAATAGAGTCAGACGCCTTGCCCGCGCCCTTACGCCTATTGCGCGCCACTACCATCACCATCACCACTGGTCGGCCACCACCACGACTTTATCATGACTACCACCATTAAACCACCACCACCAGGTCTCTCTCCACCCATGGGCCGTTCGAGATTATCAGCATCGTAGTGATCCATGGTTTCTTCATTTTTATTCTTCAGCTAACTAGCGTTTCATCCATCCAGATCGTATCATTACCGTTTCCCTTGAACAACTAAGTCTCTTTTACTCTGAAGCACAGCTACAACCATCATATACTATTACAGCCATATCCAGCACAGCACAGCAGTATGATAATAAACAAGATCTCATTTTCAACGACGGTTATATCACAGTACAGTATGATACAGTACCGGGACAGGTACAAGTACAAGCCCTCAGGGGGGTAATCACAGTAGCGGCCGCCCCAAAAGAAGGCAGACTGCACCACCGAGCGACGCCCTAAAGCCCCAAGAAGCTTCTTCGTGATAATCTTCATTCCTTGTTGATGTCCGAGACTCTCCTGGACTGTCCCTGGACCAAGCCCTCGGCCCATCCAACGGCGGTACTCGCATTCAGGCTGAATGGCGGGGACCCGCGACCCGCTACAAGCGCATCTATCCGACCACTCACCAGAAGGCCTCATAGTGCCTCAGGCTAGCCAAGGCCGCCAGATCCCCGGTATCTCCCCAGTCCCCCAGTCCCCCAGAAGCATCTTGCCCCAATGCGGAGGTCGTGCTCGCTCGTTCTCTTCCTCATACAGTACCACCACCCGAATACACACCACTACGACCACGACCACCAATCTCGACAACATCCTCTCCACCGCTCCACCTCCCCCATGATCCCATTGTTTTCATCCGGCCAACCAGCTTTGGCATCCACCGCATTTCATCCAGCCCGACCAATCCAACCCCATCGTCTCTCTCGTTGATCACCTCTAGATTCATGCTGGTTCACCCCAGCCGCGCCAGCCTCGCTGGGTTGGTTCCCAAAGCAACATGCCCAGAGCACTCCACACAATAATGAAGCATGATTTGAGCGCTGGATCCAAGCGTGGTAAGCAGGCAAACAAGACAAGGCAAGGGCAGAGAGAGAGCCATGGGACCCAGCCGTGCCAGCTACAGTATGAGCAGACATCGTCGTCGCGTCATGCCCTCGCGCACGCTCTCTATCTCTTCTGTTCTCTGTAGACTTTTATCCAGAATTCCGGTTAGTCTGGGCGGGACTGCCTCCTGTACCCGTCTTGCAGGATCCAGTACGGCACTGTACGCTACGGTACATATCTCTACCAGCGATTACCAGCAGCACCAGCAAGTACCGAATCCACTCATGACACCCCGAAGTCCCAGGAAAAGGATTACTGGTAACTCGTGCGCAAAAAATCNAAAAAAATGAAAGAGAGCATGGAGAGCTCTTTGCCCATAGTCGCATGATTTGCTCCATGCACCCCTTGTCGTCTCTCGCCCCCCTAGTACTGTTCAGGTAAACATCAAGCAACACCGTCGCATCCAATTGCTTGTTGCTATCGTAGCGGCTGTTTGGAATTTTTTGTACTCTTACTGTAACTCTACCGTACCTTTGCGCTGGCTCGACGTCTTCTTTCTTGGGTCCACTTCCCCATAGCCGTGCCACTTATCCAGCCGGCCTGGTAAATGCTAAATCGATGACGGCGAGCCCTTGCAGTTGCGTTGCAGCATGGAGCCATGGTTCTTGGTAGTGGGAAATGTCCAATGTGCCAATGACTCGAAAACCTGACTAGGGGGGAAGAAGGGTAGCAGTCGGCGCCTTGGACNTTTTTTTTTCATATATCAACAATGCTCCTTCCCCACATGGAGCTGTGTCGATCGAGAACCATTTTTAATCTTCTTGTGATTCCTCCTTCTTTCTTCTTTTCTTCTTGACCAACCCTCGTGCTTCCTGGTTGTGGAAAAGTCGAAACTTTGAATCTCCCATCTTGCTTCACCCTGTTGTGAACGCAACGTTAAATCTAAAAAAGACGAGACAAACATAAAGATGGTTGCTGGAGCTCCAGCCGCAGGCATCTATGATGCTGCCCTCGTCCGTCGCCAGGCCCTCATGGGCAAGTCGGGCCCAGCTGCCTTGGTGAAGAACATCAGAGTCTTCTCCATAGCCCTATTCGCCTGTATTGGAGGTCTTCTCTATGGTGAGTAAAAGACAAGCGGCCGCCCCTGCTTCTTCCCCTCCCCCCCAAATCACCAGTGATTTGTTTTTTTCTCCCTCAAAATAATTCCCATCAAATTCGATTTGAAATTGGAATTGAGAAACTTGCAAAATGCTAAATCTTGCCCCCTCCAGGTTACAACCAGGGAGTGTTCTCTGGCGTGCTCACCATGAACAACTTCATGGACCACATGGGCAACTACGATAGCAACAACCCGGCTGACCAGTCCCGCAAGGGTTGGTTGACCTCCATTCTCGAACTCGGCGCTTGGTTTGGTACTCTCCTCTCTGGCTTCATGGCCGAGGCCCTTTCACGAAAGTACGGCATCCTGATCGCAACTGCCGTCTTCGTCATTGGTGTCGTCGTCCAAACCACGGCCGTCGCTGGCGGCCATTCATCTATTCTGGGTGGTCGATTCATCACGTAAGTTTTTCCTCTATAATTTAACTCGAGAAGAAAGAACGAAAAGAAAAANGAAAGAGAAAGAGAAGAAGAAAAAACACACAAAATTTACTACTTCTTTGGTTTTATCTTTGCTGACTCCAAAATTAAGTGGTATGGGTGTTGGATCCCTTTCCATGATTGTCCCCATGTACAACGCCGAGGTTGCTCCTCCCGAAGTCAGAGGTTCTCTGGTTGCTCTCCAGCAACTTGCCATTTGCGCTGGTATCATGACCTCCTTCTGGATTGACTAGTAAGTTTTCTTTCACACCACCTCACAAATCCCCCCAGCAGAGCCCCAGCTTTTTCTAACTTTCTCACTTTTCAGCGGTACCAACTACATCGGTGGCACTGGCGATGGCCAGTCAGAGGCAGCATGGCTCGTACCAATCTGTCTTCAGCTCGCTCCAGCCATCGTGCTCTTCGTTGGAATGCTTTTCATGCCCTTCTCCCCGCGTTGGCTTGTCCACCACAGTCGCGAGGCAGAGGCTCGAAAGGTTCTGGCTCATCTCCGTGACCTTCCAGAAGACCACGAGCTTGTCGAACTCGAATTCCTCGAAATCAAGGCCCAGTCCCTCTTCGAGAAACGAACGGTTGCTGAGCACTTTCCCAACCTGCGTGAGTTGACGGCGTGGAACACCTTCAAGCTCCAATTCGTTGCCGTTGCATCCCTTTTCCAAACCAAGGCCATGTTCAGACGTGTTTGCGTGGCCACTATTACCATGTTCTTCCAGCAATGGACCGGTATCAACGCCATCCTCTACTACGCACCAACCATTTTCGCCTCCTTGGGTCTCTCCTCCAACACCGTCTCCCTTCTCGCAACCGGTGTCGTCGGTATCGTCATGTTCCTCGCCACCATCCCCTCCGTGCTCTGGATCGACAAGCTCGGTCGTAAGCCCGTACTCACCATTGGTGCCATCGGCATGGCCACCTGCCACATTATCATCGCCGTCATCGTTGCCAAGGACAATGACTCCTGGCCCTTGCACAAGGCTGCCGGTTGGGCTGCCGTCGCCATGGTTTGGTTGTTCGTCATTCACTTTGGTTACAGTTGGGGTCCCTGTGCATGGATCATCGTTGCAGAAATCTGGCCTCTGAGCAACAGACCTTACGGTATTGCATTGGGTGCTTCAAGTAACTGGATGAACAACTTTATTGTCGGTCAGGTAAGGTTACTCTGTTTCTCGCATTGTTGTCTCAGTCCTCTACTTTTCTTTCCAATTACTAATTCTTTTTCTAAAAACAGGTCACACCTGACATGATTTCTGGTATCGGTTACGGCACGTACCTCGTCTTCGGTCTATTGACCTACATGGGTGCCGCATTCATTTGGTTCTTCGTCCCCGAGACGAAGCGTCTCACCCTTGAGGAGATGGACGTCATCTTCGGCTCCCAGGGTACCGCACAAGCCGACTTTGAGCGCATGGAGGAGATTGAGCGCGAGATTGGTCTCGATGTTCTCCTTCGTGGTCAACAGTCCGGCGGACAGGACAGCCTGTCGAATGAGAAGGAGAAGGCCGATGTTGCCGCTCACAGCGAGTAAAATGTTTTGATGCATTCGTTATCATGCTGAAACGTGTTAATGTGGATGGTATTCTTTACGAGGGGTAGGTAATTACGTGGGATCAATCCGTCATATCCAAATTCTGTAAATGACAATATTTTTAATGACCTTCATTTAGAGGAGGCTCCGGTTTAGATAGGCAATACTACTAAACAGATCTCTTCTTACATTTATGTCTTTGAAGAACCATGCATTACACGTGTAACGTAATTCCCGGACTTGCCGGACACCTTGATCTACTGGACAGCAAAATTTACCGCAAAATCGAGAAAATTCATTCTTTAAAACCTCAACAACCACTTTATTAAATTTAACCAAATTTTGTATTTTGACTATTTGATTATTGTGTAATATTTTTGTAGAGTTTTTATATGATTAGCATTTATAGTTCCAAGCTATATAATAATAAAATAGCTCTGATTTTTGATATCCAAAATCAAAATATAATAATATATTTTGTTGAGCTTTCTAAGGATTGATTTTTCTTTTGATTTTGCGGTAAATTTTTGGTGTCCGGTTAAACCGGGTGTTTGATAAAGCCGGGACGTTACGTTACGTTACGTTACTGTAAACTCAAATCTGCTTAACTTGTGGCCTGTGATAATCTTTTGTAAAAAAAGAAATCCAAATCAAGAAAATAAAACATTTAACCAATTTCTTTCTTCAATCTTGCACGAGTTTTCATACGTAAGGTACAGTACAGTACAATACAGTACGGTACAGTAAGTCTAGATCGACGGAATCGGAATTATTAAACGGTTAAGAGCTAAACGGTTAAAAAGGGAGTAAATTGGGTAAAACGGCAGAAAAGAAGAAAGAGAATAATAAGCAGCTGCCCCATATGTTCGGAATGATCCCTGCACTTCGGGAGATGGGGCTCGGTACGTGAATTGGTTTCTCGGGATGTTTGGTGGACCCCCGGAGGAAGCTAGCGTTAAGAGAGAGCTCGGGTGGCCGTGAAAAGGTGTATATATGTTTAAAAGTTTGTATTTTATATGAGATTTGTGCATGTATATAGTTAAGTGATAATTATGATGTTTTATTTGCGCGACTTAATTTCTATAGTTATGGGGCGTGTGTGTTTTGATGGATTTTAAATATAAATATTCATATTCAATTATTTATATGTATTAGAGATGAGCCGCGAGGAAGGTTGGTCTAACCTGGAAAGTTTAATAGAGATGATAGATCTTTAAACATGAACACTATTATGAATTATTACAATATTTTGTTGCATGACAATTAAGAACAGGAACAAGAACTTACATGTTGAGAAAAACGTCAATAATAGTCACATTATATGTAAAAAAAAARGGATAATACAATATAACGGTGATTCTTTCTCTCGATATAATTAATATCCGAAGAAAGGAGGAATAAATATTTACAGACTAAATTATATATATCATATAGTTGGGATTTCCCAGCCTTTCCCCATTCCTCAAGAGCCTTCTAGATGGCTGCATGTCGTGGCTATGAGTCTATCCCCACATCCGTTTGATTCGCTGGTATTTCCCACCAAGCTAGCTATCTATTCATTCATTCGTCCATATACCCCAACGTCATCCGTTCTCATATAAAACTGAAAAGACAATTCCATAATTGATGTCATGAATCAACCCAAAAAACAGTTTCGATCGAGCTTCAGTAGTCGAAGATACTCATCTTTAATCCACCCTCCTCATGGATAACCAGGATATGTCTGATTCTCTCTGAACACAATCTAAAACGTCAAAAATCGAACTCATCAAAGTCTTTGATAAGAAGTTCAACAGCACTACTCCCAACCCCTGCCAGCTCATCCTGACCATCTCTACTACTGTCTCTTGCAGATTGACTCTCCCTGCCCTTGTCTCTATCTCTGCCCCTCTCAATAGCTAACCCACTCTCCATATCACTCCTCGATCTGCTGTCATCTCTTCTGCTATTGGGAGTCCTACTGTTCTCGCGACTTTCCTCCTTCATAGGCCAGTCAAAATCATATTCATCGACCTTCTCAATCCCTGGCGCATACCCGGTGCCGCTCAAGTGGAAGCCTAATAACTCGCCGTCCCTGGGTATTCTCGGTGGGGCTCCTCCTCCTAATCCCCCAGCTAATGAGGTGGCTGATGCCATAGTTCCTCTCCGAGATCGACTACCTACCGAAGATGGTGATTTCTTCATCGACATGGCCATGGACCCATTTTCAGAATCGACCACTGTGATAGAACTGGACCGGGTCGAGGGCAGATAGGATTTCATATTGCGATAGGCATGTGGTAGAGGGAATGAGTGATTTGATATTGTTGTAGGTGATTCGTGCATATCGCTACTCCATGTAGTAGGAACCCTCCAACAGTAACTCACCTCATGTACTGCTTCTTCCTTGTTCGGAATTGCACCTTTCCATGGCGGTGTCCCGCGTAATTTAGGATTGAGGTGGTAAGGGACGTCATCCGTATATCGCATGTTGGGAGTGTCGACCGCCACGGTAGCCAGAGTTTGTAGGATTCCGTAGATCAGCACCCAACGACCCCTTCGTGCGGCATAAGGGTCGACGTCGCCGACCTTGTCTGCCTTCTCGAAGCGGACAAAAGCATCAACGAGATCATTAGGCGTGAAATCCGATCCAAGGAGGTAGATGTTAGTTGACTCTGTGTAGGCGAGCGCTGCTTTTCTCTCGGCCATTTTCTCGTCTCCGGTTCTTGCTCTGCGTGAGGTGGCGCGGAGGTTACTGTCTGATGGTTTGGTAGTCATGGAGACTGATTCCGGTACTAAGGGGTAAGGATGAGGAATATGAGGGTATTTGTGGCGGTTATCAAATGCGACCAAGATATCAGTGAAAGGAATATCTTCCGAATCTGCTTCGAATCCCTTGTTGTCAGGGTTGACGATATTCCATTTTCGGCCACTTCGTTCTTCCGAGCAATCCCACACCACATTACGGTTGACGATGTAGTCGTATAGCGCGCCAAAATCTTTCTGTAATCTTTCTACCAAGGATCGTGTGAGCCATGTGTCTTCTCCATACTGTATATGCGGAGGCCAGATTTCATAGGTATATTCGTAATGCTGAAGGAAGAATTTCCGGAGCCTTTCGAAGCTCAGCTGAGCCGGCGTTCGCTTTTCGCTCATTAAGGGCCACATATCAGAGAAATCAAAGTTTGCAAGACGGTCTTCCGCTGCATTTACTCGGACTTGAACTTCTAGACTCGACCGTTCTAGGAGAG
Organism: Scytalidium lignicola; assembly: GCA_002812745.2. NCBI lineage: Eukaryota > Fungi > Ascomycota > Leotiomycetes > Scytalidium > Scytalidium lignicola. The sequence goes on from NCSJ02000030.1 coordinate 33,887, forward strand.
CTTTCGTTATGGGCGTGATGTAGCGGAATTCGGAGATACCGTCAAATTTGTTGTACATCCCGGCGGTATGAATGAACGACTCTCTCCATCCTTCTTCCCACCGGACCCCGGGGGTTTCACTCCAGGCAAGCAGGGCCGCTGCTGTAGAAGGACTGTTACGAACATCGTCAATTCCTCTACCAGCTATATAATCGATGAGTAACTGCGCGATATCCGTTTCCGGAGGCATGAAGACTTCCAATCGTTTGTGTAGATCGTTAAGGGCCTGGTAAAGATTCAAGCCGACGAGTGATGCTTGGAAAAGGAGAGCAAAAACATTTCTAGTAGTTACTTGGTGACGGAGTGACTCAGATTTCGTCAGACCAGCAGGAACAGGAAAGAAAATCTCATAGGATACTTGGCCATCATATACGCCAGCACTGTATTCCGAAACTGGTGGCGTAGGTCCTCCTTGTTGTCTGCTGGCAGGTCTCACATATAGCGAAGATTTCGTGGTGGGAGAACCAACAGGGGAAGGAGGCATGTTGAAGCCATTGCCATCATCTATGGTTCCTTCCCGCAACATGGTGATAAGAACTCGAGATTCAGTGGCCTCAAGGACATGAGACGATAATCGGAAAGAAGGTGGTGGTCGTGCGGAGCGAGGAGCCTCATTACTGAGGAAGACTAGAGTGTCACCGTTCGGGTCCCAAAGTTCAGGGTCTTTACGAAGCTTGTTCCACGGTTTTGGAGGCCGCCCATTGCCAATCCACCGCCTCAACTGCGGTCCTTGCGGGATGGGAGGAAGCTTGGTTTGAGGTGGACCAGATCGAGGGTATGACTGATCCTCGGGCACTTGCTGCCGACCCTGCTCCTGCTGTTGCTTCTGCTGCTGTGACGTTCTTGGTTTCACTGCAGGAACAGACATTAGTTCTTCCTCGACCACTTCTCGAACTTCATGTGCATGTGAAGAGTGCCCCGTAGAAGAGCTATGAGGCCTAGCCACTTCCTCTAGCTCGGCTTGCTTCTTCTTCCCACCACCAAAGGTCTTTGAGAGACCCTTGCGGATACCTTCGCTCCTCTTATCCATTATTGATCTGAATGATGACTTCTCGATGCCCGAAACATCGATGACCGGTAAGGGAGGATGTCGAACGCGGGCATATGCCAACTCGTCTGACCCAGACGACGCGATAGATTTCGCTGTGATTGGACGTGAATCATAGAGTTTACCATGATGTTCAGAGTCATTTAAGGTGGGCATACCCTTTGACTTGTTCACAGGATAGTCGGCAAGGATCGAAGCAGATCGATCTATTGACACATGGTGCGACTTATCCTTAAGCTTGGTCTTCTCCTTGCGGACGTATGCACTCCGACCAGACATTTTCGTTGAGTTGGAGGGGTGCTATAGAGCCCCATGCAAACGTAACGGAGAATTGACGTTGAATATAGGTATAATGATATATAAAGTTCCAAGGACCGTGCTACAGTCAATATACCAGATGACGGTGTAAGGTTCGTTTGATCAGAATCCTTCGCGGATTATATGCAATTGGAATCTTAGGTGAGCGAAAAGAACGACTGAGAACTAGACTGTAGAGCCGAAGAGGTAGGGAATGAATGCTGTATTTGTGGAGAAGGGCTGGTCATGCACAGGGCTATCAAATCCGATCTGGGCTCTCTAAGCCCTATCACACTCCTAAAAGCTATTAGCAAGGCTATCCATGTGCGAAGCTACCGTCGATCAGGAACGGAGCCCACCGAACTAGGACCCTGGGAACACACGTGGAGATAACCAAGTAGAATTGCGTCCTTTAATGATCTGCAATGAAGAAAACAGGCTAAGGAGCAGTGCGATCTAAAAAGATTCCAAGTGACTAAGGGAGCAGTCGATAGATATCCCACCTGGAACCCACGAACCCTCGAGCTCCAGAGATGGTGGGATGGAACCTTGCCGGATATCACTGATTTTCAAGGGTTGGATGTTGCTTTTTTCCCACCAAGGTTTAAGGCGCCACGCATGAGACTATGGGGAATGTCATAGTTGCATGCAGGGTCCGTCCCGTTCAGTGTTTGTTTGTGGCGAACGGGTAGAGTTCGGTGGTGACGACGGAGGACTTTTTATGACATGGAAGGCAGCCGTCGGCATGAATTCCGAAGGCGGCTTGGATGGATGACGATAGGTACTGTGGGCGAGCACCGTTGCCCAGCCTTTCTCTGTGGCCGCGAGACGTTCTGGAGGAAGGTATCTCCGTATTTGAACCGAGACGACAACAGGAAGCATTGCATTATTCAGGGAACGGGGAGGTCTCCGGCCAATGCGCAGCATCGTATGAGAGTAGCTCTCATGGCCCACATCTTTCTGGAAGGTAACTTAACCAGGCCGCGTCGACTTAAGGCTTTTCGGTCCCAGAAGACGACGGAAGAAAGGGAATAGTGCTGATGAGCTGGGCTGGTGTTTGGTTTCTGGTGGATCTGGTAGCTCTAGTAGCTCTGGTGGCGGTTGGGTTGGTGAAGATGGTTAGAGATAAGGAGGAGGAAGTTGATGGGTCGAAAGCGTGCTGTTGGTGGTGGTGGTTGACGTGGGTGGGATGCCTGTCAACTCAGGCTAACGATGCCTGTCAACTCAGGCTAACGATGCCTGTCAACTCAGGCTAACCAGGTGTGCAAGGACCTTCCAACCCCCCCTCCCGCTGCCAATTCCGCCCAACGACTTTCCTTCCCCCCTGAGCGTGATAAGAAAATGCGACCCTGCCAGCCACTGACTGGCCCTTAATCAATTGTCAATCGAAATTGGTCGTTGCATTCCCCATTAATTATTATCCAAGGCGAATAAAAACAAGTGCTCAACCACCACAGGGAAGTACAAGTACAGTATTACTGTATCATGCTCCCAAACTAGTAACGTTATGAAGTTGTCTGTTAATTAGTGCTTTAGTCAGACTGTCTGTCGTGACTATGGGTTCTTTGCCGATGCAACAGTCAAAGAGAGCAGAGAAACAAACCATCAACCCAATTCAATCCTCACCGTGCGTGTGTACGTACAGTACAGTACGCAACATCAATTACCCAACTCACTCTATCTCTATCTTTGCAACTTTCTTATCTCTTCTCTCTACTGTAATATCCCTCAATCATGGCTTGCAGCTTCGTTCCACAAGCGGCGCCTTAACCCATCACAAACGCATGACGTGCAGCACAAGAACGGCCCCTTGGGAAGACTCCCGTACCAAAACGGGAGATGCGAGAAATTTTCCTAAATTACACCTTTGCACTAGAGGACGTGGGACGCATCTTTGGGGACCAGTCCCTGTGTGCTTGTGCCTGCATTACCCTTTTTTGTGCCTGCTCTTGTGCCATTGTGCCGGTTCCGGTTCCTGTTCCTGTTCCTGATCCTCAGCCTTCTTTTACTATACTTGCTTTTTCTTCACTGCAAGCCAACTGCGACTTCATGATATGGCAATACTACAGTACTGGTACCCGGAGTAACCATCCAATGCTACTGCAGGGCGCACTCACGGGCTGTCTTTGCGTTGTTCTTTTCTCCTTCTTCTTCCGCTTCTTCGGCGGCACAGGAAACAGAAGCAGAAGCAGAAGCAGAAACACATGCGCGGTCCAAACGCCAACTCCTTTTTTCATGCACCAAGCGAACAGAGCTTGACGTACGTAAAATATTCCGCTCCTTTGCTTAGGCATCATCAAATTTCATGCCGAGATGAAGCAGAAAAACACACCCCATTTTTTACGCTCGTGCCTGTAGTTTGATTGAATCTGACCAAAATATTACGCTTCCCTGAGCCGTCTTACAACTCAACAACCCAATTGCGAAGGGGGAAAATGAATGGAGTCTTCGGTCATATTTGAGCAGTACACGTACAGTAAGCACGGAAAACCGCTCAAGGCCACCCGGATCTTGAAACTGGATTCCCTTCCCCGCTTTTTTCTCTCATTCATCTGATGCTAGCAGCAATAGTGCTGGCAATTACCGAATTAGTTGGGTCTTCTGGCTCATCTTTCTCTTTCATCCGAGAGAGTGAGAGAGAGAGACAGACAGAGAGGCTTGACTCGAGCCAAGTGATTCCATTCTGGAAGGAAAAAATCAGGCAAAGCCCAGGGATTAAGCCACCCTTAAGACTGAGATTAATCATTCGTAATGCCCCGGGTGTGTGAAACCTCTCGTGTGCCCTCGATGTGCCTCGGTGTGCCTGCTCTAGCCCGCCCGTTCTTTTTTATTTCCGCAGGCTGGGCCTTGAACCCGAGCCAGTGGTTCACTAAGATTCCGGTGTGACAAGGTCTCTCTCTTACTCTTACTCTTCCTCGACGTTGACTCGCAAAAAACTCGTGTTACATCTCGATCTTAATTCTATCCAATTGATTAGCTTCATAGCTTTCACACAGTCTATTTCCACGTGTATAACCATATCCTCTCATCTCTTATCGGATAATTTCGGATAATTCATTTGCTTCTAAAAAGGAATGAAAGGTACGGTACTGTACTTACGTACAGTACAAGTACAAGTACGCAGAACCTAAACGGGACAACAACGGCTAGCGGGGCAATGGACATTCTCTCGGGAAAAAAACGAAGGAAAGTGGAGAATGAGCTTGGTAGGATACTGTAGGTGAAGAATAGATGAGGGAAGGTACATGTACATGTACTCGTTGTGGTTTTGTTTGGTGACTAGAAGAGGAATTATTCCTCTCTGTTGTGAGATGGATGATCATGTAAGCTGCACGCGCCGAAATGTGCTCCGATATAACAATTTCAACATCAAGCTCTGCAAACTAGCAGGAAGGGACGCATGTTGCACTGTTTATGTGTCTCTTGCCTTTAGCCCCAGACATGGCTACCTGTTATCATCATCGTCTACCCTCTCCAGACTGTAGTGTCGGAACCAATTAATGAACTGCTTATTGACGAGTGCTTCGAAAACAAACGCCATTGTAAATATGCTGGGTATGTGTATCTTTTAACTATGCAAAAAAAGGCGCCACCACACTCCAAATGCTCCTCTGATCCAGCATGGTTTGAACAAAACGGCAAAAAAAAAAAGGAGAGACAGAACCAAAACGCAAAACCTTCCCTCCATGATTTTCCTCATAACTCCTTAACATCGTCCTTCTGCTTAACAATCAATTCCCTAACCTCTGGCAGTCCCTCCCATCCTCGTCCCGCCCCACCAAAAGCCACGCTCTTCTCAATCACCTCCCTCCATCTCAATCCGGGCGCAAGTTTCCCCGTAATGGTATTTGGTCTCCGGACGTCAGCGTTCATGGGCACTGGCAGGGCTCGTCCAAGAAGAGCTTCCATGGCCTGCATCGCGAAACCTACGGCCTTCTTCGCATTCGTAGGCACGCCCGTCTTCTCCAAACTCCCGAAGCGCGCGCCGGGGAACTCGTTCTGCAGATCAATCAGGAACTGGGGGTTTAATATCCCGCGCCCGTCGAGCGTGATGTCCGCATTGTTGATTGCTTCGCGGCCGGGACCAAATAGGAGCATCTGATGAGCTATGCTGGCTGAGGTGAAGCGGACGAGGGTGGCTATTGTGTCGGCCGGTGTGCAGCCACGGTAGGAGCACATCGATACAATCTTGTGTGCTAGGGCATCGCCATAGATCTCCCTTGCCGTGGTTTTAGGCGGTCGTGTTTTCAGGTATGTGTCGCTTTCGAGGAGTTCAGCCACGACTTCGTGGCATATATGACCATGCTGTAAGGCAGCTTCCAGCGCAACCGCGGGGTCAAGGCCGTAGTGTCGAAAGGCGGCATCTATGAGACTGATTCCTGGGCCGGAATCCCAATCATACATTGCGTCAACACCGCCTTTGGAATCTGGAGGAATGAAGACGACAGTTGTTATGCCTCCAATTGTTAAACATATCTGCAGTCGTGTAGGGTGATGAAGGAGTAATCCAACCAGGTATGCAAATAGAGGCGCTCCTTGCCGCCCTACTGCTTGTTCTGCGGTTCGATAATCCGACACCGTTGTGACTCCAGTTTTTGCAGAAATGACGGCTCCTTCCCCCAAGCACATATTCGACCGATGCTGTCCAGGTGGAGGGGATCCCGTCAAGGTTATCAGCTGTCCTCCAGATCCAATTAAATCAATAGTGTCGATGGATATCTTGTGCTTCTGCGCAAATATATGAATTGCATTTGCAAAAGTATGACCCATCTCAGCGTCCATCTGGGATAACATGCTCGGCGGAGCAGCATCTTCTTGCAGCATGGACAGGATGTCAAATCGAATCTTCGAGGGCATCACAACCGAGTCGTACTAGAAAAAGGTAATTAGGAGCCGCAATCTAAGCCGGAGAGATGGCCGCAACACACCTGAATAAGGTCCAGACACAATGGCGCCTCCGGCGATTCCTGCGTGAAGCGGCATAGAGCAAAGTCGATATCATCCATTGCTGTCCCCGAAGTAACTCCAAGCACTAGCAGATCCAGCCCAGGAGGAGACACTGCTGTTGAACTAGTCCTGCTCGAACCTAATCGACCACCGTTGACCTGTGACTGCAACGCCTCCAAATATTTGTGTCCCACCGGAGTCCTCACGCGCCCTTTCGGGGCCGGCGACACGCCTTTCACAACCATGACCATCGTCCTCCAGGAGTAAAAAGGAGACGGAGTATAGAGCCTACCTGTGATGAGAGCCATGTAGCAGCTCTGTGTATATACATATACCTACCCAGGCGGAGGGGCGGCGTCCCCACGCTATGCTCAGAAGGGCCATATTCTCTCCAGTAAGAGAGTGGAACGACGGTTGAGGGGATCTGCACCAGACCAAGGTTTGGACCGCAGTTAGAAGAAGCAAAGAGAGCCCAACAGTGTTTGACCGCATTAGTCAATAGTAAAACGACGCTGCAGACCCCAAATGGTAAGCCCGTAGAGCCAAAATAATGCTCTCGTTATTAGACACCGGGCCTGGTTGGAGAAGGTCTGGCTAACTAGCTCTTTGCTAGCCCTCTTTTTCTGCCTTTTGGGCAGCCGGTAAAAGAGAGAAGGTGGAGAGAATTGGTTAGAGCGGGACCGGCAGCTACAGGAAGAGAAGTCCCATTTGGGCAAACCTATGCGCGCAACACGGATGACTAAGCGGGTCCAAACACGGGCCCTCGGGACTCTGCAATTAACTCATTACAGTATTGTACAGTAATACTCCATCACGCAGGTGGCATCCACGATTACGATTTGCTCCATCGCCCCGCCACTGGCCCTCCTCCACTCACATTCCAATTAACACGAGAGAGTAACCGTCAGTAACGTGATTTATTTCTCGATGCCGTGGTACTGGGATTCTGCTGTTTAGCATCTCAAGTCTCAAATTATATCGAGCACAGGTTATCTTTTCCCATGTCGTGTCTGGAGGAAAACCACCAACTTTGATAAAGATGAGCTGATGATGGCTTCACTCTGGGGATTAGCCTTCCACTCACCGGCAATCTCTCCCGCAGGATCCTGGTATTACTGTACAATACTCATTTGCCTTCTTGGATGCCTTGAAATGATCCACTGCCGAGGAACCCAATCCCGGGGTCGTTACGTACCGGTGTACAAATTCTCCTTGGATTATTCAAGGAGCTTCAGAAACAAGACGCACATGGACGTAGCATATACAGGGCGTGCAGGGCTAGGGCTTTCCCATGCTGTGTGCCTGCTTTCTGGCACGGTGATACGGTGCCTGTCTCCTCATACCCTTGCCTAAATCCCGAAAGTTGGGGTTCAACTTCTTTCTCCCCCATTTCTGTCATTCTATAGCCTGTATCAACGGAGGCTTTTTGTCCGGTTCGGGGAGGTGTATAGGTAATCCCAAGGTATCTCCTCGGGGATCGCAACCTGAATTCTGTCATTGCCGATGGGCCGAGAACAAACACCGGACGGAGTTCGATATTCAAACACCAGCACAAAGCCCGATATATTTCCTACATTGCCGACTGCAGTACTGTAATGGATGATTTCTACAGTAAGCCTGGACCGATAAAATAGTAAGAATTACGTCCGTATGGTTTTCCAATCTCGCCACCTTTTCTTTGCGCAGTCATGACAAGAGGTGAAGATTAGGCTCATCCGCTTAAACGACGATTGCACGATCGCATCTATTGTAGGCCCACCATTACCAGATTTACTGATTAACGGTGGGATTCTTGATGCCAAATCATAAAGTCCGCATTTTTTAGCCTTGCCCAATCATTTGCCATCTTCTCTTAACCTTGTGCACACACGATCTTTTGCTAAGTCTGACAAGTGCTTTGTTCTATTTTACACCTTCTCTTAGTGTGTTTTTACGGTTCCATCTTTCCTTCTCTCCATAGTTGTCACGTACATTGGCTTCTCTCTTTGCTAATTGTTGATAAGCCGAACGTATACCACAGTATGCGTTTTTACCTGTTCGAGTACAATCTTAAGTCATTCCAAAATTTGAGTTTCAAATAGCTCGCAAAGTTTTTTCGATCTTCTATTTGTTATAACACTATCTATCCATTTACGTACACTATATAAACACTAATTAATGCCTTTAGATGTAACGCCTTCTGCCGTAAGTATGCTTTAACCAAGGTAATAAATACGAACATAATTATACATAAAAGGTTGCCAAGATCATACCACTTTGGGAAAACTGACTTGCTCTGGTGCTGTTCCAGCGCAGTGGATGGAGAAATCTGCGGTGCTCTAATGACTGACGTACAGTAAAGACATAGTCTGAGTCCCCTGCTAAGCTGCTGTCCGCTCATCTTGTACTCAGGTGAAGAAGAGAAACCGCCCACATTGTAGGTCAAATCCGCTAGAGCTGAGGTCGAGCTAGCGACCAGTGCTATTTTCTTTCGCGTGAGATCTACCAAATTGGAATTAATATTTGAAAGGTATGTGTGACGAAGGGTAATTTGACTTACAGCGTCTACCACATCGGTGATCTGAGTTCCTCATGATCTCCAAGGACATATCCCATCCAAAACCATGTGCAGACACTATCATATGACCATTATTGGAGATCGAAGCTGGGAGCACCTAAGACGCTTGCCTATACGTGGGCCCATCCGTTCTCAAGGAGGACCTGCATTTCATTGATTAAACAGTAGGATCCAGCTTCATGTGACCTCGCCTGGCCCTCTTGTTCTACTTCCTTCCGCCATGATCGCAGTCTACTGTCTACCGTGTATCTTTCTAGAGACCTCTGTATAAAACCGCTCCATCGCACTAGTCTATTCTTCCAGATTCCCTCTACTCTCTCTCTTGTACTCGGCCATACTCCGGTATTCGGATTCACCACCTCATCGGCTTCGGCATTATAGGATACTCGAACATTCGGGTTGAGCCACACTCCTTTCCTTGCGCTCAAGTCATTGTCTGCGTGGATGAGACAGCATTCAGATCCTTCTAGGTGGTGAGTAGCCAGGCTGTCTGGGATTCCTCTGAAGCGCAGGGGCGGATTATGGTAGAAGGGTTCTGCTTGGAAAACAACAATTCCATTCCAGCATGATTTGACAGGTACTGGAGCGTTTGACATGATGGCGTGCCGGGACCGGGTTGAGAGGAAATAGGGCCAGGCCTCAGTGATGGGTTTTGCGCCTGAGATGTCGCGAAGGGCAAAGGTGTCATAGTAAATTGGGGGTTTCGAGAAATCGAGTGAGCAAGCTGCTGCATAATTGCCGTCTCTTGTCGCGATTAAAGTAGTAACGTCTTCGGTCTAGATATATTCAAAAAGAAGCAATTAGTATATTCTCCAATGGGCTCATCTGCGCATATCGGCGGAGGAATACCGTAAAGATAACATCGTTCAGCCACAATATCTTGTCAAATTGCCGTTCCTCTTGCCCGTTATTCTGTTCTGAAAGCTGATTTAGCTTCTCCATTACCTGGTTTCGTATATCAGCTAGGTAAGGTATTCGCCGCAGCTCCTTTTTATTTCGACTTGTCCAAATCCATCCCTCCTCGTCAGGTCCAGGCTGTCGCTCAATTTCATTTTTATGCGTCTTCGAAGTAAATTCAATACTCCTCTCTACACCTAGAGCCTCTAATTTGCGATCCAACTCTTGTAGTGCACCCCTCGTGTCATCCCAGCTTCCGCCCTCAATGATCGAAATATAGACGTTGTCCGCCCCAAAGTACTTCACAAGGTCCAAGACTGCCGCGCTCCAGTGAGAGCGTATAATTTGTTCATTGTTCCAGTGCATGCTCGCGATGAAAATCCGATCCTTCCGCGTCAAGGAAGTATCCGATGGGATCGGCACCACTCGCGTGACTGGAGCAGTGTAGAGAATCGTCACGATAAGGTCGAATGAGAGGACGATGATCAAGAAGAGAATGACAAGTCGAAGCCAGCTACGGCGCAGGCGCCGCGGCCGGCGAAAGGGAGTGAGAAGCATGTGGGTTGAAGCCGCATGCGATCCAAGATGCTTCTCGATTTTTGGAGAACGAGTTCCACGATTCCCCACCCCGAAAGCTCAGGTACGGATAAAAGATGGATTCACGGGAGCTAGCAAGCGCGCTAATAACAATACAGTAATCACTTGTCTCACTGGTCAGTAAAATTTGCTGCAAAATTGACCAAAATCACCCCTTATCAATTTCAATATAATCATCTAGCTAATTTAATGAATTTCTACTGCTTTTTGGTTTACACTCTCATTTGCTGAGACCGTTGCTTTTGAAAAGGCTTTAGTACCTGTGGGCAACACTTTTTACTGACCATATCCTGAGGTGCTAGTGAGATTACGCGTGTTAACGCTGTGCAGGGTAAATTGGTAACACCAGGAAACAGATCACTTGTAAGCAAACCATATAGCGTTAGATTTGTCCTTACTAGGTTAGCTTGAAGCCCGTAGATTTGAGATTGTACTTACGTACGGTACGAATTCGTACGTACGTAACTTACTGTGGACCGAAACTGATCCGAATCTTCGGATCAGATCCATCCGAACTTTGGGTAAAACCTTAAATAAACCCCGGACGCGGGATCACCTTTTCAAAACGCTTGACTTCAAGCCCCTGCCGCAACCCGATGCTTGGGTCCTAGAATTAGCAACAAAGTTCTATTAAAGCAGTATATATATATACTTGTGTCAAAACTCTTACAAGGATGATTTAGAAGACAATTACAATATTATTTCCCCGAAAACGTGTTGCTGGTTCCGAAGTATAGTTCGCTTTTAGCTTCTTCTTTCCGAGATCTTAGATCGATTCGGACGCTAGTGGCGAGCGGAATCTCCGATACCTTGGTCTTGGGTGGTGGTACAACTCCTGGTGGCCATCAAAATGAGCCAGTAAAAGTTCTCAACAGTGGATCACAACTGGGTCTCTCAACTGCCTTTGTGCATTTCCGGAGAAACATGTGGGTAACTTCGAGGCAGGTCCATGGGCAAGGTGGTACCTTTTTCTCTAGTGTCTCTCTATTGTATTCCTGTTTTGGGATCAGTCTAAGTGGATCTTGTGGATAGCATACTATTTACACACTCACAGATTGTATGTATCCGCGTTTTGATCCCCAATCCCTCTTCCGAGTTCTCCATGTTTCTCCATATTCTCCAGCTTCTTCATCTCCGGGTTTTTATTTCTACTCCCCATCCCTCCACAATCTCTTTTTTCTGGAGAACGGAGAAGACTTTATTTTTCTTCTTTTCCTGGAGATATCGACAGCCTGAAGCCCATTTGAAAAGCAAAATTTATCCAAGATGGCAGCCGACTCCATAGCAGTCTCTCATCCTGAGGTTCACAGTGATACCTCAGCCACAGTAGCAAGAGAGACTCCTACAGACGGAGGAGCCCTATCTGTTGCCGATGGAGATATTGTTATAGAGAAAGAACACGCCTTTGCTGCTGGCCAGCATCTTGAGAATGGGAAAGCAGGAGATCTCAGTCCTGAACATAGAGACTATTTACTTGCTCGGCATGGGACACTTGATCTGGAACCTCTACCATCTATGGACCCTGCTGATCCCCTCAATTGGCCTTCTTGGAAGGTACACAGCATGAAGAACATTCTGATTAGTGTTAGGTGGCTGCTAATTGTTACATGTAGAAAAATGTGAACCTTATATTAATTTCTTTCCATGCCATGACGACCACATTCATCGCTGCTGGAATCGTGCCCGCTTACGAGATGCTTTCTATAGATCTTGGAATCTCAATAACGGGTGCCTCATATCTTACTAGTATTCAAATTATCGTCTTAGGTGTCTCTCCTCTTTTCTGGAAGCCAATATCTAATCGATTTGGCCGTCGGCCGATTTGGTTAATTTCCACTATCGGATCACTGGTGTGTAATGTTGGATGTGCTAAAAGTCATACTTATGCTACTCAAATCATCACTCGAATCCTTGTGTCCTTTTTCATTTCTCCTGCTATTGCGCTTAGCAGCGTTGTGGTAACGGAAACGTTCTTCGCTAGGGAGAGAGGACAAAAGATGGGTGTTTGGACACTGATGGTAACATTAGGGTGAGTATCCTATCTCTTCTTTCTGAGAAAGCTCATCGTCACTGACGATATGAAGTCCTCCAGTTGGTCCTTTCATCATGGGTTTTGTAGCCTACCATACCGATAGTTGGGTATGGATCTACTGGATCTATGCCATCATTAATGGAGTCCAGTTCATCCTCTACTTCTTCTTTTCGCCTGAAACTCTCTACGTGCACAATAGTTCTGTGGCCGCCGAAAAATCTCTCTTCCGGCGAGAATACCTCAACTTTGGCAAGATAGGTCCCAATCCTCTGTCGCTACGAGATTTCTTTACACCAATAGCACTCTTCACGTATCCTAATATTTTGATCCCGACAATCGCCTATAGTCTCATCTTCGGTTTCTGCTCTGTCTTCCTGGTTGTTGAAATCCCTTCGATATTCACGCCGAGATTCGGTTTGAACCCCCAGGAAATAGGCCTCCAGTACATCGGTTTAATCATAGGCTCAGTCCTTGGTGAACAGTTGGGAGGTCGAGGAAGCGACTGGTGGATGAGTCGTAAGGCAAGGAAACTAGGCACTTCTCGGCATGTGGAACCAGAATACCGGATCTGGATCAGCTATGTCGGCTTTGCCACTGTGATTTGCGGCCTCGTCGTGTACTGTATCCAACTCGATAAATTGCAAGCATACAACGTGACGCCAATCATCGGCGTTGCAATTGCTACATTTGGAAACCAGATCATTACGACTGTGCTGGTTACGTATACTGTTGATAGCCATCATGAGCATGCAGCTAGCATTGGGGTATTCATTAACCTCGTTAGGAGCACGTGGGGATTCATTGGACCGTTTTGGTTCCCTGATATGGTTGCCAATTGTGGGCTGAAGGGAACTGCAGGATTGATGGCTGGAATTGTATTTATTTTCACGGTATTACCGACGGTGTTCGTTCAGTGGAAAGGCAAGAAGCTTAGGGAGTGGAAAGCTAAGAGATAGTCGAATTATGTTGAATGTTGATAATTCATTCTAGATTTGAGGACGAGAAGTGCAAGATGTTTAGGTTGTGACCCCTGAAATACTAATCCGAAGTCTGCATTTTAAGGAAAGATTTGGCAATTTCCAGAAGTAATATAGAGTGTACCTTGAACATCTGTAGTCATAGAATTGCTTTCTACTTAAATTTGTCACAAAACTAAGACAATAGGGGAAATCATGAATAGCTGAAAATTCTATTCAAGTCTGTTTAGACCAATTTATCGTAATATCTTGCTGCTTGCCTTAAGCTATACACACAATCCAATATCCCTACCACCTACGTATCACTCGAAATGCAGAGTCGAGCCCTCACAAATCAGCTCTCGCGTCCTCGCCAGCCCATGCCCGTCTTAAGAGCTCCCGAATAGGTTCTTTCTCAATAGGTCTTGGATTCCAATAGGCGTTTTGGACTGCAATATCAGCCGCGCGATCTACATCCTCCTCTTTCAGTCCAAAGTCCTTTAGGGCACGCTTCACGCCAAGCTTTTTCAGGAGAATATTCAGACCGCGAATGGCATCACCTTCACTGCCAGGTAATACTTCTGCTAGTTTCTTCATGGCATCAGGGACGGCTGGTGCATTGTAAGCTAGGGCATGTGGTAGGATGATGGTGTGTGTTTCGGCATGGGGCATGTTAAAGCTGCCTCCTAAGGTGTGACAGAGCTTGTGGTGCAGCGACATGCCGACGGAACCGAGGCAGGTACCACAGAGCCATGCACCATAGAGAGCAGTGGATCGGGCCGATTTGGAGGAAGGGTCGGCGACGATTTCGGGCAGGGAAGCAGCGAGGCTTTTGACTCCTTCGAGAGCGAGGAGATTGATGATGGGGTTAGTGTTACGGGCATAGAGTGCCTCGACTGAAGAGAAATGGCTTATTAATAGGCTTGATTTTGATTTGCTGGAGGGAGACGAAAATGAAAGAAAGAAAAACAGGGGATAGAGACGTACCTGAGTGAGCAATAGCGTTAACCCCGCTGGTAGCACTCATTCCAGCTGGCAGCGTCATGGTCAAATCCACATCATAAATCACCGTTCCTGGAAGAATCTTAGGGTCACTCCTCGTGGTCTTTCTGCCCCCTTCCGTCTCGCCCAGAATCGGCGTCATCTCGCTGCCAGCATACGTCGTAGGAATGGATATATGCGGGAGACCGGTGCGAATGCTGATGGCCTTGCCCAAGCCGGTGGTGCTACCACCTCCAATGGATACAACGCAGTCGGCTTTCACAGAAGTGGCATATGCTAGAGCCTTGTCGGTGATATTTGTAGGCGTGTGCATCGTGGCCTCGGTGAAGAGACCGGCAACGTCGACCTTGCCATTGAGATGGGATTGAAGGAGCTCGGCCTGATTGACCTGTTGCGGCGTGGAGAGAAGCAGAGGAGCTTTGAGGTTCTGGCGCTTGATCTCGTCGGCGAGCTTGGTGACAGTCCCAGAGCCAAAGACGACCCGGGCCGGTGCAGCATTGTACTCGAACGCGTCCATTATCTGCAGTATGCCTCTTTGCTTACTGGTCGTTGTCCGGGCCGGATGCGGAAGTCGATGGCGAGGTGTGAAGGGACTGGTCAGCTGGAGCAGGAACCTGGAAGGCTTTCCAGAATGAGTTGAAGGGATAATTGGCTATTTATCAAGGAAAACCGAGGCCATGCCGCGACCTCCATGGTGGAGGTTTAGACCAGCCTTAGTAAGTCTCAGTCAGTATCCGGTAGTCAGTCATATGGGAAAAGGTCGCAGCGGCAATGCATGGCGGGGTCGTCCCAGTGCTGGGGCATCGGAAAATGNCCCGCCGGGAGCTTGTCGTTGACCTGGACCGTGTCAAATAATTACCGCGGTAGGTCATCGCTGACTAACTACAGCATGCTGCGGAAGAGATCGGAATATCACAGCAATTCTAATATTATCTGATTGAATGTCATGTGCGATCCATTTTCTAATTATCGCTGCGAGCTACAGTAAGTTATGTTGCTCATTTTTGACGTTGCTCACCTCTATGTTGTCTGTTAGCCTTGCAGCAAGGCTACTAATTAGGACATGGGGATTACTCCGTACTACTCACAACAGCGGCAAAACCATTATCCATTAGGAAATACAAAATACAAACCGGCACAGGAGAAATGGAGAGAAAACCACTTTTGATTTATCCTACCTGCCTACCTAACAGGAATACGCCGTTTAACAATAAGATAGTTGATACATGGTAAAATACCCTGTGTCACAGACCTCGGAATTTCAGAACCCCGTTGATTGCGGCCATGTCCTTACCTTTGCCCTTGCCCTTGCCCTTTCTGCGCTTCTTGCGCTTCCGACTCTCATCCTCATCATCACTGTCGTCATCGCTATCGTCACTCTCGTTCTTGTCAAGTGTTCTCTTTCCTGGGATCTTTGAAGGACCGTCTTCCTTTTCCTCTTCATCATCTTCATCATCGTCACTATCATCTTCATCTTCGTCTTCATCGCCCATCTCCATGCTCTCCTGCCAGACTTTAACAATAGATCCACCACCACTAATCAGCCTTCCTCCAACATCAAATCCAAGACCTGCCAACGGTTCTAGATCGTCATGTCGTAGTGGCTCGCCAACTATCTTGTTCGGCCCCAATTCAACAATCCGGATCGTCCCGTCGGCCACACCTACAAATACATACTTACCCCCATTGCCAAGCCCTTCCGGTGCAACAGCTAGCACATCTAAGCTTTCTCCGCCACCCTTGCTCAGGTCTACAACGATCCTCTCGTCCTGGTCATCCCACACACCACGTTCCCACAGCGTCAGTACCCCATTGGATCCACCAACTAGGACCTTTTCACCCTTGCTTCGTCCAGGTTTCTGGGGCAATCCGCCCACGAAGACGCTGCTGAGTAATTCCTCCTCCTGGTCCTCGCTCTTGACTAGCACACCCCTTCGTAGATCTGTCACTGCTAACGTAGAACCCCCGGTGGTGACCCATTGCTTGCTGAATCCGCTCGTGCTAGCCGCCGACGGGGGAAGCGGTGTGAGCGACGAGACATAGTCGTCGTGAGGACGATGGGTCTGCGATGGCTTGTGATGACCGAAAATTGAAGGTGTTCGCATATCTAAAATATGCATTGCGCCAGAGTCCGTAGCTAGGATCAGGGTTTGCGGTGAGAGCGCGTGAAGGAGGGTGGGAGGATCGAGTGTGTTGGAGCCCTCATAGGGGATCGCGAACTTGGCTGTGACTTGACCAGTCGCGGAAGTGGCAGCCTTTATGACACCATCCGTACCTGCTGAGTAGAGAACTGATGTCCAAGAGCGAACGTTAGTAAATGTGTTACCGCAGAGCTCTATAGAGCTTGTTGTGTGCTAGCAGGCAATGTACCTTCGCCGTCGTGGCTGTATGCAAGCGTCCGACAGCTCCCTTTGTGTCGTCGAGTCCGCCATTCCGTATCAGTTGTGCTGGTCCCCGTTGAGAGAACACTTGTATCTCCATCCCCATCCTCATCATCGCTGCTGCTGCCAGATACAGTGGGGAGTCGGAAGGTTTGCACATGTCCGCTAGACAGTCCAACAGCTAGAATTGGCTCGCTGGGATGGAGAGCCTGAGTGAAGAGCTCAGCCGAGAGAGGTAAGGTACAGATATTCTCCAACATCATTTAATTGCTATAACATTATTCTCCGAGAATTGGGTCGATTTTATGTTTAAATTGAAAGCTCGGATAGCTTTTTGGGGAGCTGCCTCGCCCGGAATGGTCTAGGTTCTGAAAGTAACTAAATAAGCCTTACCTATTCTGCCGCACCACGCCGCCTCCTGGTAACTCGAAGAGGGATCCAGCCCCGCCAAAAAGTTGGACATCCCACCTCGCGCTCCAAAAACTTTACAATGACAGAACAGCTTTCTGCTCCTCCGGTGCTCGCAACGCCAGAATCGCATATCTTCGAAGATCCTACACCGATAATTGTACCGCATTCGAGTATACGACTGAGTGATGATGAAATATACGATATTTACGAGATCTCGCGAACGGCGAGGGAGATTCGTGCAGGTGGATGGAGGAGGATAGCTTTACAGTTCCCAGATGCAATGTTATGCGATGCGCCTAAGGTATTTGCTGCGCTGGAGAAGGCATTAGAAAATTATCCCGTAGAATCTTCTGCTGGCAGAAGTGAAACGAAGACGGACGTTGGTATCGAGTCGCTGGAGAAGAGCTTCAACTCATTGGGAACGGGCGAGAAATCCAATACACGGGACAGAGCACGATTTTACATACTGGCAGATACCTCCTATGGTGCATGTTGTGTAGACGAAATTGCCGCAGAACATGTTAATGCAGAGGTTGTTGTCCACTATGGCCGGTCGTGTCTCTCGCCGACCGGACGATTGCCGGTGATCTACGTCTTCACGAGCCCACCGCTATCTATCCCATCTGTTGTGGAGGTGTTCGAAAATACTTATCCTGATAAAGCTGCGACAGTGATTCTAATGGCAGATATTCCATTCCACACACGTATAACGACCATATTGGCGAAGTTTAAGGAAATAGGATACGAGAACGTGCTTGCGCCGGATGTAGTACATGATCCAGGGAGCCGGATACCAAATCGCGCAGTGGATGAAAAGATCGATACTAGAGATTACTCGCTCTTCCATATCTCAGATCCGCCAAGGAGTCTCCTTCTCACACTTGCATCGCAAGTGAAGGATATGTATATCTACCCCACCACAACCCCGAACCCCCAAACTACAACGCCTACAGCTCTCAAAGCAAACACTGCCATAACCCTCCGTCGTCGCTACGCCATAATAACCTCCCTCTCCACATGTCCCGTCTATGGAATCCTGGTCAATACTCTATCCGTGAAGAACTACCTCCCGACAATCAGTACTCTCCGCTCTCAAATAGCAGCTGCTGGGAAAAAGAGCTACACCTTCGTCGTAGGCAAAGTCAATGCCGCGAAAGTAGCTAATTTTAGTGAGATTGGAGGGTGGGTTATGGTGGGGTGTTGGGAAAGCGGGTTAGTGGAAGGATCAGATTTCTTCAGGCCTGTCATCACCCCCTTTGAGTTGGGTATGGCGTTGATGAATGATGAGGACCGGATTTGGAGTGGGGAATGGAGAGGAGGATTTGAAGGGCTGAATATGGGCAATGACGGGAAGAGCAAGGAAAGTGAGGTAGGGGGGAAGGTTAACGGCGATGCTGAAAGGGAGGACAAAAAGAAAGACCAAAATGGGGATCCTAGAGACCAGGATGAAGGCGGCGACGATGACGACTCCGAGGAAGAATCGGAACCACCCGAATTCGATCTCCGTACCGGTAGATACGTCTCCCATAGTCGACCAATGCGGAAGACATTCACTGTCACAGAAGAACGGAAACCGATAGGTGAACTAGAAGATGGCCAAGCTTCGGCATCTAAGGTGTTGATTCGGAGGGCAAGACTTGATCTCGCTACTGTTAATGGGGAAGTTAGTCCCGGTGCTGAGTTCTTGAAAAGTAGGAGGACGTGGCAGGGTCTTGGGTCGGATTTCCATGAAGTGAGCGAGGAGGAGAGGATTCAAGGAGCGCTGGTGGAGCAGGGACGGGGTGGTGTGGCAAGAGGGTATACGGTTGGTGATGCAGATCAAGAGAGACGGTGATATTAGAAAGGTTCGGTGACTACGATTGTATAAAATGAATCGAAGAAAACTCTGGGATAAACTTGATTAACCATATAGTTCATATAAAAAAGTATATACCATTCATTATTTCAAGCATGACGAATACATATAGTCATTTATGATGTATGGTCCTAATAAACATTAGGAAAACGAACTTGACATACTCATCAAAATTTTGCCATCTAAAAAAGCAAGACAAAAATCCTCCCAGTTATCCACCAAAAAGCAAATTTCGTGAATGAATAAATCATAAAAGCGGCCGTTAAAACTCCTTAATAGGCAAGTGATCCTCCAATCTCATGGTTCATCAAAAGTCAAATCAATCCCATCCCATATCTCACATATAATCATGAATCAACACTCTTCTTCTCCACACTTCTATACATATGTACTTCTCCGACCAGAATGTCCACTCCTGTGGCTTCTATGGCTTCCACTCCGTCTATGACCATGTCGACTAACATGGGTCTCTTTCACAATCACCTCCTCAGACCTCCTGCCAACGCTCCAAGCCATGATGCTTGTAATGAAGAAGAAAATGCAGTTCATGATCCCGAACGCAAAACTAGCCTTCAACAATGCACAGTCCTTGTTGACATTGACCCGGAACCCATTTAGGGTAGCGCTGCCTAGGTCTCCGAGGTCGATATACAATTGTGAGGATCGTGAGACGGAGCTGCAGTTCACGCCCGTTATGAAGCGGAGCTCGTAGACTCCGGCTATTAGGGCACCGACGAAGCATAGGTCTACAAAGGCGACGAATAGGCCGTTGGAGCGGGTACGGGAGTAGGTGATGATTGTGAAGATGCACCATGCTGCACCGAGGACGGAGACGATGAAGAGGATGAGCACGTAGGTCGGTGTGAGGGCGTTCTGGGACGTGTAGACGTGGACAAAGTAGGCTAGCATTCCCAGCGTTGGAATCTGATAAGATTTTATTAGCCTTTCTAGACTTGACTTTTGAGATAAAGTATGAAAAGACAAGAGAGCAACTTACCAGTGTAATGATCTGCATGAATCGCCAGAAGGCGAAGAAGACTCCGAAAATCATCTTGGAGTTAGCTTCTGGGTGTCAAGAAGCTGGTTATTCCGGGAGATATTTATGTGATGGAGATGTTGACGTGGTAGTGTACGATGAAACTCCAGGCCGAGGTCGCTGTCAAGGTCGAGACCAATTGCAGGTCCTGCAGCAGTGGATGCGACGAGCCGATTGAACGGTGAACGACTTTCCAGTTAATTGCTGTTAAATATCAAGCGATATTTGTATCGTATCCGCCAGACTTCTGAACTGCTTTTTACTCGGTGCGAAAGAACTTCCCACCTTGCACTGCAAGCTTAACAGGACCAGATGGAACCTAGCTACGTTGCGTCGACGACGATGGATAATGACCCAAGCGAGTCACGATGACGTCGATGAGGCCGTTCTCCAATAATCTCACCGCGATGCGCAGCTTGGATGAAGAAGCTGCGACGATAATGAAGGATGATATCGCGATGGAAGGAAGAAGCAAGCAATTAGAAAGGAGGGACGGGAAGCAATAGAAAGTAGACAATAAGATCGTCCTGGACTTGCCTTGAAGAAAAATACGAATCAAAGGAAGGGAGAGCCTGTCTTACCTGCAGACTCTTAACCACCACCCGTGCATATCATGGAAAAAAGGCGATGGCGGGGTGGGCGAGATGCTGCGAAAATGCAGGTGGTTGGGTGCTGAGGGAAGAGACGTGGTTGGTGGCGGGCGGGCGAACACCCTGGGCACTTGGGCGACGAAGACCACATGGACCACCAACTGGCTGGCTGAGGGTTGCCAACAACCATTCTACCTGCTTCTATAATATCAAAGCCTTCTTACGAAAGTGAGAAGAGATCTGGATCATTTGTATTGAGTTCGCGGGTAATTGTGATGATGAAGATCGAGGTCGTAGTGGGTAGCGCACCTAACGTAGCGTCAATTCTTGTCACGTGACCGTACCATATTAGGACCACGGAGGTAAAGTATTGATAATTAGGTTCAACTGAAGGTTTAATCGTTCGCAGTCAAGGTGCTTGAGAAATGTAGAATTAGAAACCTTAATTCTAATGAAGTTGCATTGGTATGTTGAATGACACCAGCTGGCCATCTCTCTCTACGAAAGAGACATCTTTCATCTAAATAGCCCGAACCCTATAGGCCCAAAACTACACATTAATATTAGGTACTTCCAAGGACCTTTAAAGTCTCACTTTTCCACCCTTCAACCCTTCCCAATCCGACTCGTTAAACCGTACATACGTTCCCCCTCGTAACCAATACACCTCATCACTATTAGTCTTCGCTGGATCAACCCCCTCACTTCTCAGCACCTGTTTTAGATGCTTATACGTTCCCGTGATCTGCATCTCCTTTGCAAGTCTCAAAAATATTGGTAACGCGAACTTGGGAAGATTCTTCGAAACATGCTCTGCTAGCGAAGTCAGAACGTTCTCACTAGGAAGCCCATCGCCATTGAGAATCAGTGCCACGCAACCCGCCCTTCCATCATGGTTGGGTAGTTCAACGCCGTAGACATTGGCTTCCTGGACAGAAGGATGTGCTCCCAAAATTCCCGCAACCTCGTTCGTGGAGACATTCTCGCTCTTCCAGCGGAAAGTATCGCCGATCCTATCACTGAAGTAGGTCCGGTTCTCACTATCCTTAGCAACAACGTCCCCTGTTCTAAACCACGCATCCCCCTTCTTGAGCACGTCTCGCAATACTTTACTCTCGGTACTTTTGGTATTATTTAAGTATCCTTGGAATTTCTTGTTGATGTCCTTTGCGTCTAGTTGGAATAGCAATTCACCTAGTTCGCCTGCTGGTACTCTTTTACACAGCCCTGTCTT
This sequence comes from Scytalidium lignicola, assembly GCA_002812745.2. Lineage (NCBI taxonomy): Eukaryota > Fungi > Ascomycota > Leotiomycetes > Scytalidium > Scytalidium lignicola. The sequence goes on from NCSJ02000030.1 coordinate 55,766, forward strand.
AGGATCGCGATATGGTTGTTCGGTCTCAAAGTCCAGGGCTACGATAGCCACTGTATTTGCCATCAAAAGCGCCGAGAGGGAACCGTTTCGCCCTATAGCGCCCTTCGCGAAGTCGTTCCGGGAGAGATTGAATGAGCCAGCAGGTGATTCAGTTGCAGCGTAGAGCTCTGCGATCGCTTCGATCCCGAATCTTTCTTTGAATTTGTTCCATATATCAGGCCGTAAACCGTTGCCGAACGCTAGCCGCACTTTATTCTTCTTGTCCAGATCCTCACCTGTCACGGGGTCAATCTCTGGAGGTGCAGATAAAAGATATCGACATGTTTCTCCGACATATTGGATGACTGTCGCGTTAGATTTCCGTACATCTTTCCAGAATGTCTTTGTGCTGAATTTTTTGCCTATGGAGATTGTGGCACAGGCCGTGAGCGTCGTGCAGAGACCAAGGAGGAATGCTGAGCTGTGGTAAAACGGCATACACTGGTCTTTGTGTTAGGTGTACTGACATTATCATCTCATATCTAAACAAAAGAGAACCAAGCCCATATCAAGAATCATGATAAGGCCACTTGTGTCGCTAGGTTGTGTGTACTCATCAATGAATGAAACTGCGTAAAAAAATAGACTTACAGTATAGAAGACATCAGGAGGTGCATATCCCATCCATCTTGGCACAAATATTGCGGCCACAAGTGACTTCTGCCAACTGAGAATAGCAGGTTTGGGAAGCCCAGTGGTCCCACTCGTGTAGATCAAAGCAGCAGCGTTCGAACCTTTATCCTCCGACCGCGCACTATCTGGCTCGCGCACACCGTCTGTAGCTATCACCTGTGCTTCTACCTCTGGAGTGAAGATGTGGAACTCAACATTCGGAAGCTCATCCCGAACCTCCTGTGTGATGTTCAACGCAACTTGTGGATCAATGAAGGCTAACTTGGCGGTCGAGACTCGGATACAGTGGGCGAGAGGCTTGGAAGTAAGATTGTAATTGATAAATGCTGGCTTGGCCCCAATCGCCCAGAGCGCCAACAACATGAAGACAAATTTCTCCGAGTTCATAAAATCCATGACCACAATATCCTTTGGCTTTACCCCGTGCACTGTCTTGAGCCATGTCCCGTATTTGAGCACAGTCTGGTAGACTTCCTTATACGACCAGGATCGACCTTCGAACATTATGAATGTGCTATCTTTGTGTTTCCCTTTCGCATTATCTTCAAGCTGGTAGAACAGGCTAAGGCGATCCTTCTTCTCTCGAATCGCAGTAGTTATCTGTGCTCTAATGACATTTCCGACGAGCAGTCTATCATACCAAAAGGAGGTTTTGGCGTTGAGGTACGCCAGTCCAGCGAGGGNCGCTGGCGCGGTTACTACTAGGGGAACTGGGTATTGCCATCAGAATTTAGTAAAAGCATCATATAGAGAAGAGGGTCAATTGAACCGTGCAAGTTGTTGTAGTTTATACTTACGAGGCATCCCGTCTATCTATATGCAATATTTCCAGAGATAGGGTCCGTTGCAAACTCTCATAAGACAGCGGATTAAAGGAACCCCGCTTTTCGAGAATATAGTTGCATCAAGAAAAGAAGATCCAGCGAATATAAAGGAGCAATTCGAAGTTCTTCGGCTCCGCGGAACACTCCATATATAAGTGCATCTCCTGGACTATCTGGGGAGGGTGTTTGATCTACGGTTGCATCCAACTGGCTAGATTGCGTGTTTTCCTGTCTACTGATTGGCCTTCTGCTATGTGATTTGCACCTGTGCCTCGGCTCGTGTCCGCTCCCTCCAGTGGACTTTGCTTAGTCAGCACAAAGGATTGTTCTGACTGGTAAGACCGAGAATTGCATCAATACACTAGAAGGATGCGAAGATATACATTTAATTATGATAAGTAGTAATTTACGACCGTACCACACATGGGCTACCAGAACACATCGAGCTAATTACCCCGGACAAGGACTGTTTGACTGTGAATGCTGAGTCATCACCCCGTACCTTTCCTGCTTTCGTAACTGGGGTTATTGAACCGGAACGGCGTAGAATAGCTCCGGTCTATCTATTTGCGGTTTAGCGGAGCCTTGCCCCCTGCAAATTCCGTGGGCTATCATGAAGCTCGCGCTAAACCTAAACTGAAATATATTTGGATATCTGTCAGGAATAACGATTGACGACTCTATTCCCTCTAACGCGCCAACCCGCAGCAATTGCACTCTCTTCATCCCACAATGACGTCTGGGGCGAAAGACGGCGCCGCCCCAACAGAGGTTGTAGAGAATTCCGATGGCGCGCCGCCCGCCAATGCTGTCGAGGCTAAGACCTTGAAAAACGAGCCTCCTCCTGAGAAGCCCGAGAGCATCCTCCTACGACAGCTCGTCTTGCTCTCATTCTGGGCAATTATAATCTTCCTAGGCTTGCCGATATGGTGGAGGACAACGGCAATATACCGGGCGAGGCTACCCTTAGATCAGATGATGGATTGGGCGGATGGAAGAGTAGGTGCTACGCTTTGCGAGCAAGACGGCTAGGACAAGGCTGACAGAAGCAATATCAGGCTTGCAGACCCGTATTCCCACTTCGAATATCTATAGAGGCTCCTTCATTGCAAGATCACGAAGCCCAACATCTCCTACGTACAACACAGCATGCACTTGACGATCTAAACGATTTCTCCGCACACCACTTACGACTCCAGCTATCGCCGCAAGGCAATGCATCTGTTAGTGTGAATGGGCTGACAACGGATTCTGTCGACGAAGAAGTTGCTCTTACAATACGACTACTCCCCGGAACATCAACATCAGCCGAATTACAGGCATATTTACCAGTCCTTGACATCCATTATACACCAAACCAGATTCCGACCAGCTCGTCCTCCTCTTCTTCTCTCGCAACCTTCATTGCTAACAAGCTTCGAGGCATCTTTGCCGAAGAACAGGCAATGATCGCATACCTCCTCTCAACCTCTTCAGCTCCTCCAGAAAGAAGTCCACAAGCACTCGCGCCAGAGGTAGCAGAGTCTCTTTCGAAATGGACAACCCGATCCTTAAAATACTCCGGCACATATCATCTTACCTTCTCATTATTCACGCCTACATCTACGCCGTCGTCTTGGGATATTGAAGCTGCGTTAGAAGAATACATGAAACCTTTACTAGAAACCTTATCTCCAATTAGTAATTTCACAATTGATACTCAGGTCCAGCTTTATGCTACCCCGGGTGTCAGTGGTAACGTGCTCAAGAAAGAGGACTTGAGCGGATTTATTAATGCCGCCGAGTGGCCTCTCAGTCCTAGTATCGGCGGTGCTCCAACCATTAACTTCATCCTTTATGTTGGCGATGTGCAAGTTGAAGGTGGTGGGAAAAGCTGGCTTATTCCTCAGTGGGGTGGGGTGGTAATACAAAATGACATGTATGTTCACACCGCCAAATTTGCTCTCTCCCTTACCTTCACCTCTTTCTAACCATCTATAGTACCGACATGCGCCCAGCAATGCTCACCTTCTCAAATCAACTCCTCTCTCTCCTGGGTGTGCCACAGACCGGGTCACTCCCCCTTCGACTGATGACCCTTGTTCGTGTCCGAAGTGCAGGTCTACTCCTAAAAGCGAGCGGCACACTCGGTAGTCTGGCCCGCCTGACTCTTGCCCTTCCTTCAATCAGCATTCCTCGTAGTGTCGCAGATGGAGTCTACACGACCATTGAGCACTTACGGAAGGCGTGTGATGGACTTGGAGGTAAGGGAGGTCTTGAGAATGCCAGGATTGCCGAAGAAGCGGCCGAGAAGGCATTCTTTGAGAAGAGTATGGTTGGGCAGGTGTACTTCCCTGACGAGCACAAGGTTGCGGTTTACCTACCGTTGCTCGGCCCGGTTGGGGTGCCGCTGGTGATGGGGATATTGAAGGAGGTCAAGGGCTGGAGGAAAAGAAGACGAGCAAGTTCATAGAAATAGACGCATTGAATTTTTTTTATTTGGTTAAGAAATTCCGAATCTCTTTTAAATGCCTCCTCAATTGTGATTCTCAAGATCGAAGAGGGCCTCTTCCCCCCTCCTCTTTAATCTGCCTATATCGTGTACCGTACGAAGTTTTCCACGGTCAAAGTTTCGTCATCGGCTACAAGTCGATTCCGAAGCAAAAGCCTGTAAATGAAAACGCCTTCCACATCCGAATCCGACTGCAACGGCCAACGGAGCAATAACGCGGGCTCGGCATCGCTGGCTGCCTAGATATCGCCCATCTGGACCTCTGATTGAAAATATAAGTAGACCCATCATTATGATACATCACGACCGGTGGCGATTCCGTTTCGGGTACGCAGCAGCCCAATGCTGTGCCCGTGTTGTGCATGCACCCGTAGATGTCAAACAGCCCGTGTCGGAAAGAGGTTCTAGATGCCGTGTTCACAGAGTTGGGCTGCTCTTAGACTCGATCAGGCAGACCGGCGGGCCGATCCTAGCGGTGCTTGCGCCATTCTTGCCTCAGTAATCCCAACTGTTGCATTGCCAACAACCACCGCCACCAACAAATATCACAAACAAAAGCATCAGCACCTAAAAGTGAGGTGGCAATTACGTTGCTGGTCACAGCACTACTTGCAGAATTTATGTTGCACAGCGTGCATGCGAGGGATCCAGTGCTCTGGGCACACCTGTTTCGTCACTTTGTGCTTGTTTGTGTTCCATTCAGAGCTGGACACACGTACTTTTGCCCTGGATAGCAGTCACGGCCTATCCAATTATATGGCTCTATTTCTTTATAACATCATCAACTAATTTATAAAAAATTTCCCAGGTCTTTTTTCTATTGTTTTTTATGAGAGTATGTTGCTACGCAAACAATAACAAACACAGCAGCTTTGATAAAAGTATGCCCCTTTACCAGGACCGGGACATATCCCCAATCTTCTTACCTTTTGCCATGAAATAGCATCATGACGCTGCATTTATCCGTCATGCCACATAAATAGTATGTTCAGCTTTCCCCGCTTTCGTGCATGCATATATATTGCAAAAAAGAATAAAGGAATGTATCTCATCGCAACTTTATGAAAAACCACTTGTCATTCTTATATTTGAAGGGGGGATGGAAACAAAGAATCGCTTCGGCGGACGTTGGTTGGTCCGTGAGGTTGACTCCTTACCAGTTGATGGCGAACTTACCGCTCTACCGGGTACCTAGATGGTGGGTATGGGAAGAGCGGTGGTAGTAATAGAATAGTCCGGAAGGTTATGTGTGGTCCTGTACAAGATCCCAACGATTTCCTACCTGTATAAGTGTATGATATTTTTTTCATGAAGGTATCCAAACCTCGTTTCATAATTTTTTCGAACGTTATGGAATGTTTCAAAATGGACTTGTTATCATCAGTGTCATCTGAACCTCAAGACTTAGGCAAGAGAGCTGCAATCAAGCTAGTGGGCCAACCTTCAAATCAAAATGCGGTGTGTGATATTGAAGGGCAGATTTGTCCAACTAAACAACGCCTTCTTCCAGCAGATAAAGGGTTGGCAGCTTGGAGAGTTCTCTGTGCAGCTTTTATCTTTGAAGCTCTGTTATGGGGTACTTGAGCTCTTCTTTCTTCTTCTCCTAATCTTCTCAAATACACACGAGCTACAGCTTTGAGGATGGCATAGAGCTAACCGTGATTCCAGGGTTTCTAATTTCTTTTGGTGTATTCCAGAATTACTACTCCCAACTCCCCCAGTTTGCCAACAACCCATATATTGCCATTGTCGGGACCATTGCAACTGGTATCTCGTATCTAGGCGCCCCATTCATGGTCCCAGTGGTTAAAAGATATGTTAAATATCAAAGACACATGATATGGATTGGGTGTAAGCTTTTGTCAACATTCTCTCTATCTAATACTTCAAGTCGATTCTGACATAGCGAGGACAGGGACTATATCAATTCTAAGTCTCATTGCTGGATCTTTCGTCACGACCCTTCCTGGCCTTATCGTCACTCAAGGTATCATGTACGGTCTTGGAGTTGTAATATTCTACAACCCAATGCTGAGGATGCTCAGTGAGTGGTGGATCACAAGACGAGGCATGGCTTTCGGGGTCGTTTGTAGTGCCACAGGCTTCACAGGTGTAGCCATGCCCTTTATTGTTGAAAAGCTCTTGTATATATATGGCTACCCGACCACCTTGAGAGCCATTGCTATTGCTCTCGTCATTCTAACTGGACCCTTATTACCATTTTTCAAAGGTCGTCTTCTATCCTCGGCCGACAACAATAACACCTCGGAGAAAATAGACTGGACGTTCCTCAAGAGAATACAGTTCTGGGTATACTCCGTGTCAAATATACTCCAAGGATTTGGCTATTTCTTCCCACAGCTATTCCTACCTTCATATGCTACATCTATTAAACTAAGTTCAATGCAAGGAGCGATGCTGTTAGCTATCATGAGCGTCGCCCAAGTGATGGGACAGATGACATTCGGCTACCTCTCTGATCACCGATTACCATTAGACGTTCTTCTCATAGCTTCAACAGTCATCTCAGGCGTTGCAGCTGTAACTCTCTGGGGTTTAGCACAGTCTCTATTTCCCTTAACTTTCTTCACAATAGTGTATGGTTTCTTTGGAGCCGGGTATGTATCACTGTGGTCGAGGATGGTCACTGCAGTAACCCAGCAGTCGGCAGCTGCTTTTATGACCTTCAGTTTGTTCTCCTTTGGTAAAGGTCTTGGCAATGTCTTTGCTGGTCCCATTAGTGCTGGGCTTTTGTCACGTTCGACCGTTGGCGGGAGTTATGGGATTGTGAGGTATCAAGGCATTATTGTCTTTATGGGGATATGCATGTTGCTTAGTGCAGCTGCAGTCGGATTCTGGCATGTATGGTGTGACGTGTCTAAGAAGGTTGTGAAAGGAACGGAGACGGAATCTGAGAAGGATTAGTGGATTTTATACTAGTGTAAAAACAATTAATTGTGATTTACTAACAGAGAATAAATACTCCTTTATTAAACAAAGGTCAATAAAAATCTTAGTTAGCCTACCGGAAGCCACGAATGAAAGGTTAAAGATTAAGCCAGAGATCTAGTCTTATGTTGCGACTCTGAATAGCAGGATCTATCACTATAATGCTTGGCGTGAACCCCGCGGTTTATCTTTGAAGAAATCAACTTTACATTGCGTCTCTGATAATTAGCCCCAGTGCTATAATGCTCGGCGTCAAGCAGTCCTCATGTTGCGTATCTACAAAGCGAGAAACGTCACTATAACACTCGGCATTGAGTCTGCAAAGTTCAGGAATTTCCGTTGCAGGTCTTAACAGCTGAATAGCTCACTATAACACTGGGCGTGAACTCTATAGCTACCCCACTATAGGTTGTGTGTCTCCCTGCAAGTGTTATAGTTAACCATTGCATCTCTGGATAGCGGAATTCATCAATATAGTTCTCGGCATGCACACTTTAATTTTCTTTTGCAGAAACTGGCTTTACGTTGCATGTCTATACTTCAAGATGCTCAAGAATAACAAAATAATGCAGTGATAAGATGTAGAAAATTGACGTACGACTTGTTATATAATCTACCGCTTGATATAGAAAGAAGCAGCTAAGTTGAGAGCTCCACGGGTATAAGAATATTGTTTGATTGGCATCCTTACACGTACTTACTGTAGTTAGAATATTACAATGTTAGGATGGAACTTGCCATTATGAGCTACATGTGATTAATCATGTTATAAGAAATGTATCATCCATTAGAGTCTCTTCGTAGGTGAGTTTGCTTGTGTTTAGGACTACGAGGACGTAGTCGTCTGGTAGGGTTGCAACGCCACCGGTGATATTAGCAAGGTGGGTCACATCTGGGGTTTGAGGGGGCTGTGCCGCTGTGCAAACGAAATTACAACAACTGCGCTGCTTACTGTACACATGTTCTTTTGCTCTTCAGCAGACATCTTCAACTTGGTTAATTGCTTTTTATTCGCGTCATTCTTGAATGTTTTAATCAGAACCTATTGATTCTCAGCTAGATGTTTTTAACGGGCCGGCTCACCCTCTCTCGGCGTCTCCCAAATCTACATAAGTTTGCTGCTGTACGCCAGCTCTCGACACAGAAGGCAAAGCAATCATCCTACAAGTCTGGACAATACAAAAGCGCCCTATATTTCCTTATCGGTATCCCGGCTGGGTGGTACACATATGATTATATTCAATGTCCAGAGGCTTTAGTCAATCCCCACGAATTTTATCAAGGGCCTTATGAATGGAAAGGCAAAGCTGTCAAACCGTTCACCATCACAGATGCAAATCTATGGTTACGTAAAGAGCAGAGCTCTCACAATGGACCCTCTGGTAGTGGTGTCAAGAGGTAAATTATTCAAAGAAATGAAGTTCTTTTTGTGGATGATTTTCTTTACTCTTAAATCATTAGAGTAGAACCGCTAACTATTGATTTTACAGCTGGGATATTGTCAGATGCGCCAGCAACTCACCCTGTGAGGACAACTTGGTGACTGCACAATGTTCTATTCCAAGTCAACAGAAAGAGTGGCTGTTTTGGGGTGTATTTGATGGACATGCGTAAGTGTACACTGGTTCCCTTACTGTTTAAAATATCCATTGTTTTATATAAGTTAATTATTGATAACACTGACCCTCCCCAGAGGCTGGGCCACGTCTACAACCCTAAGAGAATCGCTAGTTCCATATGTTACGCGTGGCCTCTCGAAACTTTTCCAACCTCTCAGCGGAGGTGAATATCCATCCCAGGAAGCTGTTGAAGCAGTCATCAAGTCGACCTTCCAAGAACTCGATGATGAAATTATAGCGGATGGTATCGACGCTCTCAAAACTGCTAAAAGCAATACCGAAGTTCTGTCTAGATTAGCCCCAGGCTATGCAGGATCGTGTGCTTTATTGTCAATGTATGATCCTAATACCAAGCTTCTGCGTGTAGCTTGCACTGGGGATTCTCGAGTCGTCCTCGGACGTCGAGACCCTCAGTCTGGACAATATGAAGCAACCGCGCTTTCAACTGACCAGACAGGCTTTAACGAAGCAGAGCTAGCTCGAGTTCGGGCTGCACATCCCGGAGAGACAGATGTAATTAATACCCAGACGGGAAGAACCCTTGGAATTGCGGTCACAAGAGCTTTTGGAGATGGGCTATGGAAATGGCCTCTGGATGTTATTAATGAGTGTCAAGAGAAATTCATCTTTCGCCCTACAAGGCCGGGATACAAGACGCCTCCGTATTTGATTGCTGAACCTGTCACAACAACAACGAAGATTCGAGAGGAAGGTGAATTTATGATTATGGCCAGTGATGGGTTATGGGAGCACATTAGCAACGAACAGGCGGTGAAGCTGGTTGAGATGTGGATGATTGCACGGAAGAATGGGACAATCGGAAAGAGCAACAGGAAGTTTCCGACGCCAACTACTGTGCAAGGGCTGCAGGATGAACAAAAAGTCAAGGAAGAGAATTTCGTCGTTGAGGATGAAAACGTGGCTACGCACTTAGTTCGAAATGTTTTCGGAGGAGGGGATCATGAGACCTTGCTTGGACTCACTGGAGCTCTACCACCTTTGTCAAGATATGCGAGAGACGATGTGACGGTTCAAGTTATCTTTTTCGAGGATAAGGCCTAGAACATGTGGCTAAGATCCAACGGTACTCATTTTGTACGTTATGCAAGCCTTTTCATAAGCAAAGAATAGTATTTCAAGGACGCAATAGCAAGAAAATTCTTCAATTTATCCTGAACATGTCCCTGCCGACATGGATCAGTAGACAGAATCTTAAGTAGATTATGCGTATATCGTAGGCACAGGTACTCCCAGTTCTATCAATATTTAGTACCGTTAATACAAGAAGGCCTGATATAAGAATTATTGTATTTGAGAAGGAATACCAATAAGCAACAACGATTACATGAGAGGGTGTTTAGGGGGACCGTTGGAGTACCAAGTAATCTTGATAGTTGGAAAGCGTGATAGTCAAGATCCTTACTGAAATTGCTTAGAATTATCTTTCGGTGAATAAATATAGCTAATCAGAAAATGTTTCTTTGCTCTGTGTCTCACAGTTTGCATGTCTATCTGGAGTTCCTTTGGACAAGTTTTTCACTTAAATCCATGAAAGAAAAATGCGATCCACTTTTGAGAATTGAAAAATTTGACAAAGTAATCTAGTTTGAAGAATGGATGAATACGTACGGGCGCCACTATACNAAAAAGTTTCGCTGGCTCGTTAAGCCCTGTGAGTGACCCTGGAGTGTGAAGTTATTTAGAAATGATTGCTCAGTTAAACGGAAGAATTACACGTAACGTTTGTTTATACTGTTTATACTTTACACGTATATTGATTGACTTAGTCACTCGTGGCAACTCAAGACTCCAGAGACTAGTCTAGACGGACATGATGCTTCTTGGGCAATCTTTGGGAGCTCCAAGGAACTACGCAATGTAACGAGGCTTAGTTAAACTGGCTCGAGTGGATGTGATCGTGACCACCAAGACCCCTGAAACTGGTTCTAGACATACGACCAAATATGTCTCATACCCCATATTTTGATCCTGGTGATTGGATTCTCCAATTATTTGCGCCTACTCCCCTGGCCAGCCAGTAGAATGAATACTGTCAGATCAAATTCCTTGATAAGTAGATCATCGTCCACGCCAAGATAGTTTGCCAAGTTACCTTGGAGAAAAGAGAATGACCCTTTGTATTTTAGGTTAAACTTCAGTAATTATGCTTTACTGTTATCGGAAAGTCCGGCCATCCCTTGTTTAAGTTATAAATACAACCTCAGCATAGACCATGCCCGCACGTGATCGCTTTAACGGTACTCGTCCACGTATGTCGATCTACTGCTTATTATCTATTCTAAGGTTGAACCCTGACTCAGCATGTCTCAGCATGTTGTTGTATGGAGATGAGCCTACACTTACGAGGTTACTCTAGCCGACCAGTTTTTGTTGTAGGATGATAGAATCCAAGACTTTTGTTGCTACGTATTCGAGGCGGTATCCACGGTATTCCACCGAAAATTAGCGGTGATCAGCAAAGTCACCTGTACTCAAAGATCAACACATGGATCGGCACCCTCGTATAACGTAAGAACCCGGGGCTGATTGGAACAAAGAAGGCAACTAAAAAGCAACTTACGGGTGGCTGCCGGCAGATACGAACCCTAAGCCTCGCTGTTACGCTAAGAAAATATTAAAATAGATACAGATCGTCATGAACTGGGGTATCAGATCATTCCAGATGCCAGAAAACGACCTGTAAGATTCCAAAATTAGGTGAATACTCTATCTCATGCAATATATAAAGAGAGCTGCTACACCTGCTACCATTCTCATCCACAGCACAATTTCAGACACGGTATCTCATAAAGAATAATCAATTCCACTCGTTACCAAATCAACCAACCGAACTCTACATCCTCCTCAACCAATAATAATAATCAATCAATCAATCAATATGCAATTCCCAAGCTTGATTATCTCTGGCCTGAGCCTCCTCGCTACAGCTTCGGCAATCAGTGTCTCATATGATACCGGTTACGACGATGCTTCGCGATCCCTCACCGTCGTCTCCTGCTCAGATGGTTCCAACGGTCTCATCACAAAGGGTTACTCAACTCAAGGCTCTCTCCCATCGTTCCCAAACATCGGTGGTGCCTCCACCGTTGCTGGCTGGAACGATCCAAACTGCGGTTCTTGCTACAGTCTCACTTATAACGGAAAATCTATCAATGTCCTTGCTGTTGACCATGCTGTGGCTGGTTTCAACATTGGCTTGACGGCAATGAACACCTTAACCGGCGGACAGGCAACGCAGTTGGGAAGAATTGATGCGGATTGGGCTCAGGTCGATGCGTCTGCTTGTGGCTTGTAAATTTGAATTTGGAGGGTAATGAAGGTGTATTTTTGAAAGGGATTGACTCAAAAGGTTTTATTTGGAGAGGGAGCATAGTTATGACCGACATGTATCAGTTATGCAGTTATGTAGTGCGATTTAAGACACTTATTACAATAATAACATTTGCATATGCATCCATTTAAGTATACGTTATATTGCTTGATTGTTTATTACTTGTTTTTCAAGATACTCTCCACTATGACTGTGTTTATAATCCTCATTGAATCCTCGAAGATATTTATGTTTTAGTTAATAAGAGATACTACTTATTTACTACAAAAAAGAGAAAGGCTCTCCAGCCTCCTTTCCAGCCAACTTCTAACCCTCTATTCCTAACAAGGGACCATGCAAAAAGATTCAAAACAACAGATTTCCCAACTCTCCTTGAAGATGCCCGCAACCAAAATCTTGAGAGTGCACTTGTAGTCTCGGGGCAGAATGTTGGGGATCTGAGGCGGGTTCTGGAGGACGGTGAAGAGGAGCGGGAATTACCTCATAAGGTACCCGCGCATACAAGTGAACCAACTATCACGATTTCAATCTGGAGTAACGGGTATTGGAAGATCCCAGATAAAAAAGTGACGCAAAACCAAACAGCGGAGAAGGTGCAATATTATATGCACCAGTACGGTCTTCAACCGTAAGACTGGGAAGGCCATACCCTCTCCATTGAAGAATACTTCAATACCGCTCAAAGGGATGAACCACCAACTATTTATCTCTGTAAAGTCGAGGAAGCTACTCGTGTATTTGAGTAGTAGATCTCCGCTCCGGAAAAATTTTCATCATCGAACTCTGTTGGCTCTATGTTCACCTCTTCAAATTTATAGAATATACTTTTGTGAATCTCTATGCAGAGCTGTCAGATGTAGGAACAGTTGATTGCAGTTTTATAGTGCACGCAATGCCTCGTCTTCCAGATATCTTCAGAGAAATTAAGATAATCTATTATGCAGTTTACCTGTTGCAGGATGATAGCTTGTTGATGCAGTCTTATCCAATTGTCCAAGGCTTTCTCACACTACATAAAACACGAGGTAGAGGACTAAGCAATAACTTCACTAAATACAAATACGATATATGTTCTGGCCCATACGCCAACCTGGCCGGTTGGCCAACTGGCTGGCCCATACACCAACTGACCGGTTTGCGTATGGGCCGGCCCATTCGCCAACTGGCGGTGTAGTAGCTGTAATATGAATCTTTCTTTGCTACTCTTCTTACTTTGCTACCACTTTGCTACCACTTTGCTACTACTTGCTAGCTACTTTATTCGTTGTTTATTCAATATGGCTACTGTTGAATCAATTAACCCTTTCCCGAACGATGTACGCTTTGCTTCTGAAGAGCTTATAACAGCTGAAGACTATATCAATCGCCAACGAATTACCTTACAACACTGGCAACGAATTCATGTATTTGTCGACAATCCAAGCTTAAAACCAGACCTTATTCGAAGTGATATCAATCTAAAACATCAAGTAATTGCTGAGTTTGAGCTTATAAATAATAAATTACATCAACGACCTGATGCAAGGCATCCTGAACCATGATATATGGTTCAGAAAAGCGAAGTGTTTGATCTAGTAGCTTTGGAACACCTTAAATTACTTTATGCTAGCCGAACAAAAGTATAATTAGTTATTGAGCAAAAATACTATGGAATCAACCATTCTGAAGTGGAATTCATTATTAATTAATGCAAAAACTATATTGTCAATTGACTAACTGTTACTAAAGCTCCTTTAGAACTAATTGTTTCTGAACAAGCTTAAGAACATGTTTAAGTAGATTTGATTGATATAAGGCATAAACTATTTAGCTAATACAAGTGGATATTAAATATTAAAGATTACTTTACCAAGTATTCATAATTATATACATTTAAGAGTAAGGAATCAAAGTCAATTACATAAGTATTTACTTAATTTATTATAGTATTTTTACTCCTCAAAATCCTATAGTATAATAATAGCAAGGAGTTCAAGGATATTCTTCTTATATTATTATGCAAATATAGTATTCAAATAATCAATGAGAAGCTTAGATCATCTTAAACTCAAGGCTTTGTTGAGCAAGCAAATGAGATAGTTGAAGTTAAAATTAAAGCTTGGAAAATGGATAATAGCTTTACTGAATAAGATAATGGATTAGTTGAAATTGCTCTAGTAATTAACATTTAAAAACACTTAACAACTGAATATACACTTGTTGAATTGTTATTCAGAGATTGTAATACTTATGTTAATTAGTTAAACAGTCAAAAACGTAAAGATCTTATAATTGGTATTGAACAAGAAGATCCTACTCAAGCTTTAATATATGAGAGTAATATATTATTATTAGAGTTTAAAAGATCAGAACTGGAATAATTGAACCCTAGCACCACACCAATACTAAAGCCTAATTCAATACTAATAGTAGAGTTGTACCCAGCATGTCGAACATGCCTAGTTGTGATGTCGCAAGTAAGACGCAGGTATAACACAGTTGCAGGACATGATGATAGTATCGCAAGCCTTAACTATTAACAGAAGAACTAACAGTGCCAGAGCTATAAAGATAAGAAATGCGGCTAAAGAGGGGCGACAGAGTAAGAGTTAAGCAGCAACGAACATGAGGATTTACTGTAATTTAACCAGTTAGTTGAGGAGAGAAACATGTATAAAGTACTTTAACTGGCGGAAAAAATTTTATGCCTTAAATTCAAATGCAAAGTAATTGCAAAGTAATCTAACAACGATGATAACATACTAATTACTTGTAAAGACTTGAAAGAAGTACTTGTAGAAGTCATTTAACCTTAAGAGTATACATAAGCCTAGATAGCAGCCTTCTTAATAACAACAATACAATCTAACAACAAGTATACAAAGAACATATAGTAAAAGACCTGTAGATTACTAATGAAAAAAGACTATGAAATTATTGTATACATTTCAAGTATACTATCAGAACTTAAAAACTACAACTTACAAAATATAATAATAGTAATTAATATAACTACATTCTTATAAGGTAATATGTACACAATAAGACAACTACCTAATAACAACATAGTAATAATCTTTGAAGATAGCCAGAAAGAATAGTATTTACTTAATACATAATGAGTTCAAAAGGTATTTAAAGAAGAAGTATAAATTGTCAACAACAAAGTTGTTATATACATTAAAGGTATATCTGATTACTTATTAGTTGAATATAATAAAGCCTTAATCAAAGAAGCATTNAAAAAAAGAGAATAAAATAATAGTATTTTAAGTTAAAGCTTGTCAAGCTTATAAAGGAGGCTAATAATAGAAAAGCTATTTATATATCAAATTAACAATTACAAAAGATATATATAGACTTACAGACTAAGGTTTGTACTAAGAGAGTTAAGTATTCTATTATAAGTTATTCAAGAACAAGTTATAACCAAAGTAATATTTCAAATGTTAAGCTTAAGGACATTATGTATAATATTATAAAGTAAAGAAGTAATATGCTTGTTGTATAAGAGTAGTATATAAAAGAGGAGAAGAAGAATGTCTAACAAACTTAAGAGAAATTATACTTAAGTGTTACAATTATAACAAGGAACATATAATATTTGATCAAAGTTGTTCAACAGTAAAAGAACATTAAAATCAAGCNAAAAAAAGTATATAAAAACAAAGTAATAAAACTAATTAAACTAAATAATATAATCTACACTATAACTTAACTTAACATAATTAAGTTAATAAAAAATAATGAAGAAAAAGAATAGCAGATAACATTTAAAAGGAAAAGACTTAAAACTTAAGCAAACTTGTAAGGTAGATCTACAAATCTAAGTATTATAAGAAGAATAAATAAAAATACTTTAGACAAATTTTCAAGTTAATATAATAATTCTATATCTAACTAATTATTACTTAGCTTATTATCAAGCTTTATAATTAGTTAAAGTAACAAAAATCCTATAAACCAACAACAATAAACTAGTTAATAAAGTAGTATAATAATAAACATAATTATAATATAACTATAATTACAATTTTATATTAAAACCAAAATAAAAGACATGAATACATAATAAAAGCATTAGAGGATAATAATAAGTATAATATATTAATAGTCTAAGAACTATAAATAAACAAATAAACTAAAGATATATACTGTCTAAATAGTAAGAATTATCAAAGAATATAAAGTAACAAGAGAACAACTATATATATATATAAATGTTATGAATTAACTGTATAATCATATAAAAATAAAAGAAGATTAAACAAAAGTAATGTTTATAACTGAAAACATAATAATTTACTCAATATACTTAGCCAAATACACAACCTTAAATTAATATATACTTATTCACAATCTCATTATAACAAAATCAGAAAATCATATAATACTAACAAGCAATTTTAATCAACATTACCTAATATAAGATAAAGAAAAAAAGAATAAGTAATAAAGTTAACAAATTGTTAATATTAATATAATAATAAAAGCTTAAGCTTATTATATCCTAAGGAGAACTTACATAAAGACAAGATAATAGTAAGAACTTAATTATTAACTATACTTAGCATATAATAAACCTTTAAATTTAATATATAAAAGTTAAAGACTAGACTAGCTTAGACTATACTTTATAACTTATTAAAATCAAACTTAAAACAAATAGACAATAAATGTACAACAAAGAACCAGGTTATAATTGAAAATTAATAAACTATNAAAAAAGTTAAAATAACAACAACTAGCTTATTACTCCTCTTAAGCTATATATCTACTAAGAAGTAACTAAACAAAGCAGTTAATACACTAACAAAACAATTGATTAATATTGTAAATAAGATAATACTTAAAAGGAAGTCATTAATTGGTTACTTAACATTATAATAGAATTATACAACTAAAAAAACAACTAAGGTTACTTAGAAAGCAGAATATTAATAGTACATAAATAAATCCTTATAAAATCATTAGAACTTAGATTAAGTTCTTAAAGAACAAAAGAAAAAAAATTACTCAATCTTAAATNAAAAAGTTAATAACAAGCAATAATAATAACAATAAAAGATACTTACAAGCTATAAACACTTGAATAATAAACATGAACATATAGTTATACACTTGTTAACTTGTTAAAAATCCTAGAACTACATAATAATAACTTAGAAAGACTATTAATGTATATATACAATAAGAAAACAATAATACTTATAATTAAGTTTTTCTTAGAAGTATAAGTAAATTATATTAGACTATAAAATATAAATTAAGCAAGAGTAATTAAGATAAACAAAAACTATAACAAAGTAATTATTATACAAATACTTTATAAGGCTAGAGTATAAAAAGTACTAAGGTTAAACTGATTAATCAATAAGTTTTTATAAGCTTGTAATCAACTATTACAATAAATTCTAATAGTCTTAGTCAAAATAAACTTTAGACTAGAATACTTTCCTTATAACTATTATATAACAAATATAATAATATTACAAAAACTAAGCAAGATAATAAAATAACTATAATAAGTTAAAGGATAATAGCTAATCATACTACTTAGTTATATAACAAAAGTATTTGAAGTTATAATAGTCACTTACATTACAAAAGTAACNAAAGAAGCAAGGATTACTTTTNAAAAAGACAGATAAGAAATAAATATAACAAATCTACAGAATTAACAATAAAAATAATAACAAACATTATTTATACAATATAATATTAAAATGTTATTATATTACTATTATAACTTAATCTCAAAAGAGCATTTAACATAATAAACTATAAGTAACTACAATATATATTCTAAGAGNAAAAACTTCTTATAATGGTTAATAAACTAAATTAACAATTACTTAACAGATAAGATTACTTATTTATCTTTTGACAATAAAACAACTTAATTAATCTTAATAAAAACAAGAGTCTTATAAGATTCTTTACTCTTACTAATATTATTTATATTATATATCTTTACTTTATACAATAAATTAAGAAAGATAAAAGGTTTAACCATAATTAACTTTATAGATGATATGAACTTTCTTAACTATGTATATACTATAAAGAGTTATTGTAAAACACTAAAAATAAACTGGAAAATATGTAAAAGATAAGTAACATACAAAGGTATACAATTTAAAACAAGTAAAAGTAAGTTAATATACTTTATATATACTTATATAACAAAGAAGAAGTTGATATACCTTGATAATAAAGAATTAAAGCTTAAAGAATTAGCTTGTTTTTTAAAGATTTAACTTGACTAGTAATTTAACTTCAAAGCTTATACAAAGGCAATTAAGAAAAAAGCTAACTATATAAATATTTACATTAACAAGACTAACAATGAAGACATAAGAATATAACTTTATAAGAATAAGACAGATTTATACAATAATTATACAAAGTGTAATTGTATATAATATTATTATATACTATCAACTTATAAAATCTAATAATAATCCAAGAAAAATTAACTATTGCTTACTTATAATGTAATTACAATGTCTTTATATAATAACAAGAGCTTACAAAGATACTTTAATTCAAAGCTTAAAGACAAAGATATTTTGCTTATTATTAAACTTATACTTGAACAAAAGAATAACAACATTCAAGGATTACTTTAATTACATAAGCTTAAAGTAAGTAAGTAAGTAATTCACTGAATAAACAACAAGATAATAAGACTCTTGAAGAANAAGAAAAAAACATAAGTAATAAATGAAAAAGCAACTATTTAAAGAAAGTAACAAATACAAGACAACATAATTACAATGATAAAAGAGTTATTAAACAACATTAAAGAAAGACAATTAATATAATTATAACAAGAGATTAAAAGGCAAGATAAACTTAAAGCTTCAAAGTTATTAAGCTAGTTAAGCTATACAATTATACAAAAGTTGTAGACTTTCTTACTTTTGATNAAAAAAGTATTACTCTTATATAATAAGTTAAACAAAGTAATTAACTTATTAATTATACAAATTCATATTAACAAAATTAGATTATAAGTATATTTGTTTAAACATTATATATTTAATATAAACATATTATTATACAATTATAAACTTGTAGAAGAAATAGTTTACTATTTAATTATTAACTGTTTAAACTTAAAATAAGCAAGAAAGAGCCTTAAAATAAGGGCTTATATAATAAGAGACTTAAAAGAAATACTAAGAAGTTGTTAAGGATGTAAACAAATTATTAGTTAAGTGTTAGTTATAAGAAGGCTACAAGAGTACAAATTAACAGTATAACTAAGGATCTAAGAATAGAACAAGACAATGGTAAAACAACAATGTCTTAAAGAATTAAGTTATTAATTACTAACTTAATAACACAGTGAAACTCTTCCTAACCAAGCTAGTAAGCTGAGTACTGGACAAGAGGATAGTAAAGACAAGGCAAGGCAACTACACCTAAGCAGATAAAGAGTAACATAAAGGTTTTCACCTGGTTAAGGAGCTAGCATGGTTTCCTGTATGACAATGTAGTTATCCTGCATACCCTTAGGGTGGCCTCATGGCCTACGGTGTAAGAATAATAATAATAATATATTATTATTAATTAATCTACAATTACTTCTTGCAAGTTATTCACAGGTTGATATTAATATTTAATCACAATCATGTTCTTAAGTTACCATGTGAATTAGTCCTGAAAATAGTTCAGAGATCAATGTATGAATCACTCTACCAATTAGGAATTCCTCTGAACAGTAGTATAATGCTGAAACCAATATTCAAACAAGCATTGAATCTTCTATGGTTACTATTACAATTACTATGACCCTTACAGTTACAACTATTATAGCTTCTATGGTTATAGTTATTATGACTTTTACAGTTACAACTACTATAGTTACATCTTCAACTGTTTAGTTAGGTAACCTAGTAATCTAGAAAGCTTAACAAGTAATGTAAAAAGCAAGGGTTAAGCAACCATTATTATTTTCATTATTTTCGAATTCCTTGTGGCTGTCAATTTTCTAGTTGTTTATCGTTTTGCAGATCTTCTACACACTCGTAGGTTCTAAAGATACACATTTCCTTCAAGTAGGCGGACAATTATGATACAACCATAATCCATCCATTTGATTTGTTGAGCTTTGCATATTGTGATAAATATATTCTGAGAACAAGGTAGACAAGCCCTTTATAGTTCTTAAATTTCTAACTTGATTAGGATGAAGAAGTGAATTTCAGCTAGAGATGCTAGATTTGGTAGTTGTATTCGTGTAAGCTTTCAAATAAGAATTCACTTGGGGTGGGGGAGATGATATTCCTTTGACTCCAAATAACACTAGGAACTTGTTATAATTTGACAGTCAATATCAAGTCTTTTGAGATTTTTTAAGTCAATAATAATTCAATATTTCTGTAGATGATCGGGACGAGGTTTTTCGAAGAGTCAGTATGCCATTTTCACTTGGGGAGCGGATCATTAGTTGCCCTTCGATTGACTGAATAATTATTCGTCAACGCCTGACCTACTGTGTTGGAAATAGACTCCTCAGATGTAGAGGTCGCATCGCTAGCATTCTATCACAAGAAGATCCTTGACACTTTGATGGTACCTCTTAGCTTTCTACTGGAAAATTATCACACCAGCAGAGTGTAAATATCCAATTCATGACAAAGAATTACTCGTGATTGTCAAGATTCTGGATTAATGGAGAGAACTTGAGCCATTACAGACGGGTCTGTTTTGCATATATTCGGACCACCGAGCGCTAGAATTCTTTATACCCACAACCCGCACAATTCGGATAATTCTTTCTCTACCACTCGTTTGGAGTCATTTGACCAACACAAAAGATAAATCTGTTATCATCCATTAAACCAAAACACTCCTCAAGAATGCACAGAAAGCTCATGATCACTTGCCCGGACTGTGAGAGCCTAGAATCACAACTAGGAGTATACTATAAAATAAGATAAAATGACAACGATGGGATATATGACAACCATAAATAGTAGATCTTTGGGGGAGTAAGAGAATAGCAATACTGATATAAAGATATGCAAATAAAACGATAGCAACTGAGGGTAAAAATTTCCACCTTACTCTGATACACTCGGTGAAAGGTGAAGGGTAGAACAAGGAGGACAGCAAACATCCAAAACCAAAAGGAACTATTAAATAATATTGGTTGGGTTTCCGGTACAACATAAAGATGATGAAAGGGACTTTTGGTGAATTAGAAAAGTGGTCAATGATTGTGACAATGATGATTTGAATATAAGTTATTAGCAAATTCCAGGACAATCTTTCAGAAAATGAGTGCGTTTAATGATCATGCTTGTGTGCAATTAAGTCTATGCCCCAGATCTTTAGTCAATTGTATATAATGGATACTTTCAAAATTTCCACATTCCCTTTCGAGAATCTAATCGTATGTGATAAGGAAATCTAAGGAAGCTAGTAAATCTGAAGCTGAGACCTATTTTGAATATATTGAAGAGAGTCATCAAGCTACATTTGCTCCTCACAAGCAAGATGGCTAAAACTCGAGGAACATGAAAAGTAAAACTTGGAAGAAGAAAAATCAAAAACCAAACATACAAGGGAATCATAAATACGTATAGCATACCTAACCAGTTCTTCTTCCAGATCCCTTAGACTCGTACCAAAGACTTTATTCTCAATGATCGCTTCCTTTAACACCCACCACAACCTCCACCACCGCCACCACCACAGCCTCCTCCTCCTCCACAACCACCGCCGCCGCCACAACTGCCTACTGCTCCACCACATCCACCAGCACCACCACACCCTCCCGGACCACCACATGCACCGCCGCCAACTCCCGCATTACAAGTCCCTGCAACACAATTGCCCGCCATCCCAGCGCCCATCGGCAGAGAACAGTAATCCCCAGCGTAATACAACCCAGCACCGCCAATGCCACCAATTCCAACGCCCCACCATATAGGCGCTACATATGGCCCGTACATGAGGTATGGATATCCCCATGCAGAACCATAATAATCATCTCGGGGTGGCACTGGACGTTTCTTGGCCGCGGCGCGTTTACATGCTTTCTTGTATGCAACATCGAGCTCAGCCTGGCGTGCAGCATGGAGACGGATAGCGGTGCCTGCACGGACGGAAGTGGCAGGATCATCGAGTATGGGGCGGACAGATGGGTGGGCGGAGATGTGGGCTGTGTGAGGGAGTTGGGCAGTTAGGGCTGCCGCTCCAGAGGAGTGGAATTCGTTGGATGCTTTTTCGTGTTTGGAGATTCCGAAGAGCTTGCCCGTCGTTGAGACATGCTTTGCGCGAATGGCTGGTGTGCAGTGTTAGTTTGAGTGGATGGTTGGTGGATAGGCAAGAAAAAGTGGGAGATTAGGAAAGGGAAAGGGAGGAAAGCAAGACTGACCTTCACAATACCAACAAGTACATTCTGAATATACCTCCCCAAACATCTTTTCATACGTCTTGCTTGTCCACTCAAAAGCCGTATGCAACTTATCCTCCTCTATCTTATCATCATGATCGATGAACTTCCTGCATTTTTCCTGGCTAAATCCATAGTACTGCTTCGGCGATAACTGATGTGTATGCCACGCTAGATCAACGTCTAAAGTCGGCACAGCGGTATGCAAAGGATTGGCAGCCATGATTTGGAAGAATCTCACGTATTTGGTGATCAGACGTGTCATTGTGTGTCTCTCCCCACTATGTATCCAGTCGATACCGTGCATCTTCTCTACGAATACGCTTTGGCGGAGAACAGCACCGCCCAGCTCAAGAGCGAAGATGGAGGTGTTTTCCCAGTACCGAGACATCATCCTACGGATTGAGAGACGTTCACTCGGCAGGAGAGCTCCATATTCAAACGTCTGTCTATGATTGACTTGTCGAACGATAGCCTTTGTTAATGATGCCTCGATTAGCGTTCTGATGTCGTTCATACTTAGCTTCTTGTCGGGATCTTGATTCTGGCCAATCATTTCGAGGATATGTGTTTTCAGAGCTATAGATATGAGTCGGTTAGGGAATGTGTTTGGATAGTGGTGTGCTTCTTTGGCAGGGGGGGCAACGGGTTGTCCAGTAGTTGGGGCCAGGATTGTCCCTCCGAGAGGCCAGTCATAAAGAAGAAGATTCTCAGTTTCCTTGCGGAATTTGGCAACGCGGAGCAGGGAGTGGGTTACTTCTATGCCGCATCTATGACACCTATATGAGAAGTCTCTGTCACCATAGCCTACTCCGTAGAGTTCGGATAATCTAACATAGCATCAGCATCCTGGGTATCTGACAAATATGGATAAGGTGTAGCATACTCCTTTGCTGAAGGCTTTTCACTGAGACCACAAGTGGTCCAGGGAATTTCTAGCCGCTGAGAACATCCTGGACAAAAGATTATCTTCGCAAGAGAATCCTTTGCATTGTCCCAGTTAAGATTCGTTTGGCTAGTAAACCTCGTCTCTGCCTCTGCTGGCGGGTTGTAATTAAAACTGGTATCGATGACTGCATTTACAGCTTTCCATGGCAGGCCTGCAGCCCAGAGATCCTTCAAACCGAAACGAATGCAGTCTTCAAGATAACTCCTAGGATTCAGCATGAATGCATGCCAAACCATCAGGACATCTTAGAACAATTGTTAGTAGGACGATTCTGGTTACTGCAGACTCTCATTGCATGAGATATGGATTAAGAGAGTCTATAGGATACTCACCCAAAGGAGGCAGCATGGTCTCATCCCAAACCTGTGGCCTTCCCAACTTCGGGAAGTCGGTGAAGTGTATGTTCTCAGAAACCATATCTTTCCCCATCAGCCTCATGCCTTGCTCCTGTAAGCATAACACGTTGACCCACCAAGCCTCGAACCGTTCCACTGCGCGTGCAACGAATAAAACCCACCTCTTCTCTCTCATCCTGATCAAGGCAGCATCTCTGTCATCGACCATCTCACATCGTGAATCCCAGAGTCCGAAAAGGCCATCAGTGTAGCCGATATCTTCCTTGAGCGAGTAGAATGCGTTCAACAGTTTCAGGTGCGCAAAACAGTGATCCTCATCTGGCATAGGAGGTGCCGCTGAGGAGATATTCAGGTCGCTAAACGCCGAGTTGAGCTCGTCCACACTAGGCAGCTTTTGCCCTGGAAGGTTGGTCTTTGGTGCATTCTCGTTGTTTACAGAGCTACTGGGTGCTTGAACCGAGTAGCTTGGAGGAGGCTCGCTCTCCACCAAGGAGGGGTTTCCCACAGCTTGAGGCATGATTGATACTGATTCACAGTGGTTCACATTCACACTCCCTAGGAGAATCACACTGGCTCAGGCCACCCCGCGATACCGATAAGCACACAAAGCGGTTTAATATCAGCAGCTCGTGAACAAGTCGCAGATCTCAGTTCTGGTAATCTAGGAGCCTCAGAGACCCTATTTTATACCAAGACGAAGATATAAACGGAGGATTAACAGAAGACCTAGGAATTGAATGTCGTGGGCAAGGCGACGATAGCCGTTGGTCCACCGTCAGCCGCCACCAGCGGTCTCACAGTTTGGCGGGGCTGAGTGCGTGCGCCAACAGGATTCGCACTAGAAGCCGAGGAAGCCTGAGTGGAAAGGCGCTAATTCCCAGGCGTCTAATCAGACTCCATAGGCGGCTCCATCCGCGGCAACCAGCCCAGATTGGGGCGGCTTAGCGCCTTGGAACCCGAGCTTCGCGGAAGCTTGTAGTCGACCTCACGGCCATCGTTTCTCGCTCATCGGGCCTTTACTAGGCAGAATCAAGGGCAGACAAAGGGTAGGTATGACTTCATTGTCTCATATTTCAATGACTTGGATCGGCACTATCGCCGAGAGTGGTTGGCCCCGGCCTGATTTCACTGCGAACACTCATCGCCGTCCCCTACCATTCTGCCTTGTGGTGAATCCGGTCGAAGCATAACTATGTCTTTGATGACCATGCTAGGAATTTCGATTCGACTGAACTGGGCGATTCCTACAAGACACATAGTTAGATCAGGACTACGCTATACACTCTGGGAGAAAATGCTATACGTACTACTGCAGTACTGTTCGTTCGTATTCACCCGTGCCACGATCCTACACCATGGCTGTGCAAAGTCAGTTGCCACAGCAGAGTTGACAAGTCAAATTATGCCCGGAAGTAATAAAGCTCCGATATGCTTATATTAATAATTAAGCTTATTAATAACTAGTAATCTTGCAACCATCTTGACCGCAATTGTGTTTTGCCTTCTATAAATGATTTCATTGTGGATCTAGTGCCTGCTAAAATGCGGGGGCGGGGTAGTAGTGCGACATGTGCGAGCTGCTTCTCCACAACACAGGTCCATTTCGTTAGGTTGAGAAGTAAGATATTTTTGAAAAGTTGAATAACTAGAGGGAAATATAATCCAAAAAGAGCAGACAAATACGTGTACGGAATAAAGTTGGCTGATTAGCTAATCGAACACTGGGCTCCAGCTGGGTGGGAAGGGTACAAATTCCTATCTTCGCGGGTAACATGATGATTCTCACATTCCCCGATCTGTAGCTCGAATGAAAATGTGTCAAGTATACAAGAAGTGATAACAAAATCCTTTGCCAAGGCAACTGAAAGGCTAGAAATAGTTATATGTATTGAAGCCCTTTCAGAATCCCAGTGATAATTCTCTATTTAAGATCTTGTTTCCTAATCTCTGCTATCGGCGCTTTTAACCCGCCGCTGAGGTCGAACCTAGCAACCTTATCGAGGCTCAACTTCGAGGCCGACACATGTCACAAGACTACAAGCCCCTCTTTCGCCTGGCATATAAACTTGCTGGTCTTGAGAATTTCAATCGTACCCGCTAGATCTTGTCAAGAGGTACACTCGAGTATCATGGTATCCAAGACATCTGGGTGATCATACCGACTTCAATTATCAAATTCTAGCATCAAATACATCGTCTAACCCCCCTCGACATGCTCCTGCTCCCAAATCCATACTAACTATCTCTTACAATGACTACTAGTTTTAAAATAACCTTACTCATCAGACATTCGTAACTAGCTCGCCTGTCTGAGAATGCTGAACATGACACATCTTTCTTTGCTCTTGTCTAAGATCCTTCCAAATATTGGGCTAGAACTAAGTACCTCCTACCTAAATGAATGCCCACATCGAGGTGACATTCAGGTAAATGATGATATGTATGCAGTCCCAGAATATATATCATATTATAATCTAGTATTCAGGCTGTACCAGGAACCCTCCCCACGCACTGGAGTATGAAAGGTATAAAAGAAGAGGAATAACAATACTACACACTTCGTTTTCACATTTAAAAAATTTTCTTCTCATAAAATTGGGTACTATTACAATCAACCAAACGCCCAAATTTTCAAGATCGTAAAAACATACGGATAACACAAACCTGTAGGCCAGAAAAAACCNAAAAACAAAACAATATTTTTGTTAGACCTATGCCTACTAAACATTTCTCGAGAAGAAAAAGAAGGAAAAAAAGGAATACAAAACCGCGGNCTCTTAAGTACGACGTGCTAGGGTCAACTACCGGTATCCCCTTTCCCCGCCTTAAACAAGGGGAGGGTTACGAGGTACGAATTACGACGGGGTTGAGCGTGGCGCAGTCTTCCCGCTTATTTCAGGGGGGGGCTTTGGGGTTTAAAATGCTTGGTTCAACGACCGAAGTCCAACATATTTTCTACTGGAATTCCAAAACTCTTTTTTCATCCTAATTTCTTTTTAAATTTGCTTTTTTGTTTTCCGATTCTTTTTAACAAATATAACATTCAAAGAGCCAGCTTAAGACTCGATTCAAAAGAGAGATCGTCTCAACATGACAAAGACAGCACACCACGTTATTGATGAGTGTATTGTATATACAACGTTGCAAGTAGGGATTCCCGATGTATAGTTATCTCTTATAAGCTATTAACAAGAGGAGGAATTATCCCATATGTCACGCACTGTTAGGGTTTCACTCATACCATTATACTCCATCACTTTCCCCCTTCCTCCCTACCAGCCCTCAAACCTCATTATTTCTCAACCTCATTAAGACTACCTCATCATCTAATCAACCAAATTTTCCCGCTCTTGAACTGAAATTCATTAAGGTCTTGTCTAATCATTGAGCACATCGCTGTGTATATATTATAAATATTCTGCCAGCCTTTTGTTTCTTCTTTCTCTACCATGAAATAAAAACAAGACATCAAAAGCAGCATTAAACGCTGTATAACACGCTTAGTTATTAAAAGGGTTTATCGGATATAAACGCCCTTCTCGTCTTCGTCGTTCTCAGAAAACTCTACAACACAGCTCTCGGGTTTGTGAATGCGCACAATCCAAAGGAACCAATCCTCAATGACCAGAAGGTTCAGCATAACATCATTACCCCACCATGCGATACCGCAGATGCAAGCACCAGCTACGGCATCCAGGATGAAATGGTTTGCTGTCGCAATGATGGCTGTGAGGATGGTAGCTGGGTAAAGGGTGCCTACGAGCAAGCAGCTTGCGCGACGCCAGGAGGGGAGAGGAATTCCGCGCTTGATGAAGGGAATGGAGAGGGAGGAACTGGAAATATCGTGTGCGGGGTGGAGTGGAATGGTTGCGATGGTCAGGCCGATGAGAAGCGAATAGCCGAAGTGGAGGGAAGGCATGGCTGCGAACTTGTTGGTGAAGCGATTATCAGTCCAGATGGAGCCCTCACCAAGGGGACCGTGAACTGTATCGACAAAACTGGCGCACATTCCAACATCAGCATTCGGTATCAGGACCCATTAACATCAATGCACGGATTTAGCTCCACCAGAGATCTGCGAGCGAAAACAAAGGGATAGTGGAACAGAAATATAAACTTACCCATAACTCCTTGCTAGACTCCCCGTTTCACCACTTGATGTATCGGCGCTCAAGAGTCGCGGAGGCATGCAAGGCCAGAGAGTGAATACAATAAACGCTAGGAGATTACAGAAGGCCATGGTTCTTCTCCGAGCTTCATACAGTCGTGGGCCCGCAGGACTACCCATGAGCTCACTGGTATTACTGCCACCATGTCTAAGCCGATTCCGGGTGTTGGTGTAGTAGAACAGCCAGACAAGGAATGCGATGGAGCCAGGGATGTGGATGAAAGAGTAGATGCGGTTGATCCAGGTCATCAGGAAAGGCTGTGCCATGAACCATTGTTGCACACCGAGCTCATGAAATATACCCAAGCTCTGCTCCCATGCAATGACTTGAAGTGCATGTTTCCGGGCAGCGTGAACAGTGCCCTCGACGATCCAAACTGCAGTTGCAGCACGACCGAGTTGGTAGACCTGGGCGAAGAGTCAGTCTTCACTCGCTCACACAAATCGACTCAAAGCTAGCTGGGAATGAAAGTGCATATGGGATTCGTACCCAGTAAATCAGCGCCCAGTACCAGCACTCTACCAGAAACGGAAACTTTTCCAACAGCCGGCTCAGCAGGTAGCCCTTAAACTTCCGGGTATTAGGCGTTACGACCTCCTTCTGCCAGCCAAAGAAGTGCAGTGATTGCGTCCTCCAATGGGGCTCTTGAGTTACGAGAAGACTGGGGGATGAGGATCGGGATTCGAGATCATCTTCTACGGAAAATGCATGCGATCAGTCTGACTTGTTCCGTGTACCGAGTTCACTTTCGTTACGTTTAGATGAGGGGCTCCCCTCTCACTATTTCTACAGAGAAAGTATGTACTCTCTTCGNAAAAAAAAGTGTAACAATCAAAATTTCAGAAGCTTCAGAAACTCACCCTGACTAGCTCTCCGATACGCTTGCAGGCTCTTCCTCCCAGGGTCGAAATCGCGATTGATCCAGGTACCGCCAAATAGCAGGAAGATGACGACCAATGGCTCTGCG
This sequence comes from Scytalidium lignicola, assembly GCA_002812745.2. Classification (NCBI taxonomy): domain Eukaryota; kingdom Fungi; phylum Ascomycota; class Leotiomycetes; genus Scytalidium; species Scytalidium lignicola. The sequence goes on from NCSJ02000030.1 coordinate 84,504, forward strand.
ACCGCACCTATTCCCCCCATCTCTTTTCAAAACTGGGCGTTTTACGGTGTAGTGTTCCTCTTTCCTCCCCTTGTGGTGGCCGTGATCCTGTCGTGGGGGAGCCGAATGTCACTGAATGTCACTGAGTTGTCACCGAGCGAACGATGAATGGGCGCACACGCAAGAGCAACGCAAACAGAACGGCACAATAAACAATGACAACTAGGGCAGGGCCTGGGATTTAAAAAGCCCCCAAGAATTAGCTCCGTCGGATTGTCAGAGTGGTAGTGTTCGGTTGCCTTTGGTTTACTTTTTTTTTTTAGGGTGACTCTCTATCTCCGTCTCTCGATCTCTAATACTTCCTCTTGGCAATAATTATGAAAGNAAAAAAAGCAACCAGCAATCGCTCTTCAGGTCAGAGCGGGGCAGTTTAATGAAATTAATGCTGAGCGCCAGTTTACCTTGCGCCGGGCATTCCGAAAGCGCGCTGAAGGAGCAACACTTGAGCGGTGGTTGGCGGTGGGAGACGGATTGCGCCCGTTCCTAGAAGTGTGGCGCACGCGACATTGAGTGGACGGAGTAGCGGTAGAGCATGAGGAGCGTGTGGTGGTAAGATCAAGAGGCCGTTGTGTTGTGTTGACAAGGACGTCAAGGAAAGGAAGAAAGAAGGTTGAGGAGATATACAGATGGATGAAAAGAGAAGATCCGAGGATGGAGAAGAATGCCGATGTCCCTTCAGCATCATGAATCACATGTTTTCTTTCGTCTCGGACTCTCCTCCACATCTTCTTCTGCTCGTCCTCTCTCATCCTCTGGTTCCCTCTTCTTAGAGAATGATCGATTGTGGCAGACCATCACGTGCCCGATGACACACGCACAAATACCACTTCCGGAAGTTTCGGACCTCTGATCGGGCATTCGGTAGGATAGCGTGCGGACTAGGGGATCNTTGGCAGCCTGATCCGTGCCTGATTGGCGTTGCTTTGGCCTTACCCACACCCCCCTGAACACCTTGTTGATGTGCCGGAGGAGCTTCATGGCGAATCAGCTGGCAGGGTGGCTTAATGGTTTTCCAGTGAGCATTCCTATTGGTTCGCCTACACCAATTAAACGTCGTAGCTTCTGAGCTTATGCTTGAGGAGTTGTCTCCGGTTCTGGTGCAGAGGGACTTAAGAGGTCAATAGTTCCTGCGATTACACAGCACTGTGCTTCGTCCTGGGCATCCACTCTTCGTGCCGGTGTAGATTTTGCCTTTTTACTCTTCTATAATTACAGCTGTACGTTACGTACAAAAAAAAACTCATCATCAAAGGGAGTCAGTTAAGGTAAAGTACTTCCGTACGACGGTAAGTCCTTCAATACATGGCCTGATGCGATGGACCGGGGGTTGTTTATCGAAGTGCGGATCCTGAGACACTGTAACCATCCACCGGTACTAAATATCACTATTACGTCACCACATTTTGCGGCCTGATGTTGGACTTTGCTGGACGCTCCAGTAAATACTATTACCTTAGGTACGTAAGTAGAGTAAATTAACGCTGTACACAATACTTTTGTTTGGGATAACTTACTCAAAGTCAACTGATTGCTCATCATCATGCCGAGGTACATAGACATATAGATAAATAAATCAGAAACCGAGGATGGTTACAAATAAACGATTACACGGACAGCAATTTTGACAAATCATGCCAGATGAATCGTCTTTCTTCCGCCCCGGATTTCAAAGCTGGGGTTCGAAGATAGATTCCGCACAGTCCCGTATCCGTGTTGTGTATCCAAATCCCGTATCCGTATTATGTATCCAAATTATGCACGACATGCCAAGACATCCGACCCCTCAAATTATTGCATGCAGATCCTAGAACGTCCGTAGAGTATAGTACAGCAGAATGAACGAACCTATCTCGTGCTGTAATTCCACCACGAAACACACAGCCAGCCCCTATTGGATTGAAATTATCTCTTGAGAAGTGTTAGTGTTTAAAGAAAAAAGTGATTACAGTATTGAAAGTGTTCCCATCTACTCTAGCTATAGAACGACCGTATGAACAAACACCCATTCGGAGGAGTCTGGCGTGATTTGAGTGGACTTGGTTGCCCTTTTCAGAACAATCGAAAACCAACTACATAACTTTCAATAATTAAGAGAATAACGGTTCATAACATGGTATTTTGGTTTTTCTTCTTCTTCTTTTGAAGGCAAAAAATGCAAAACCATGCCAACCCACCCCCGGGTGTATGTATGGTATGGCACATCCCACATTAATCTACTTGTAACAATCCGAAGAGTCGGCTTTCGCTACATTCAGATCTCCGACACAACGACGGACCCTTCACTCTCTTTACGGAGGTAATTATGTGTATGATTTTGAATATTATTAAACTAGAATGCATGTTTTGACTTCTTTTAACTTTTTCCATCACAGATTTATCTGTGTATTTTTTATTAATTTTAAATTCGAGTGTAACTTTAAGTGAGCACAGCACTTAAAGTAGGTCGGATGTTTTTATGTATCCGTTTCCTAACCCGCTAACCCCATCAAATTCTTTTCATGCACAGTGGTCCTTTTCCCAGTATTCTGGTTCTCAATCTGTTGTAAAAAAAAAAAWTTATTAGTTCCCCTTATCTTTCCTTTTATATCAGATATAAATAAATATTTACTTACCTCGTAGTGTGGCTCATCTTTACTTGCGTCCACATTGCGATTGCCTAGCATACCAGGTTCCGTGAGAATGTTTCTGATAATGCCTACATTCTCTGATGTGCCAGAACCTTGGCCTTTGAGCGTGGGAGTTAAATTAGATCAGAGGTTCTCTTAGTTTATATATGTGACATGAGGATGCTCACCACCAGATTGCTTGAAACGGACGGTTTGGCCTTCTTTGAATTGAACCATTTTAAAGTTATATGGATTGCTTATATAAATTGAGTACGAATAGGTGAGGAGGGAGGAGGAACTTCAATAGTAATACTTTGAGACAATAGAACAAATCTGAGACAGAGAGGATCAATTTATGTCCTTAAATCAGTTGAAAGTATGTCATAGTTATATGATGTCAAGATCATGTTAGTTGCTATGATGACCGAATATATCCTGATAACTCATAGAATTGAATGTCTTTTTATTTTTATGGTATAACTATACAAGTTAAACCAAGTAATTCGATCCAATAATATCAATCGTTGAGAAGGTGGAGCAACTGTTGATACCTAATATGAAGTATCCAAGCCAGCCCTAGATTTACTGCCTTTCTGGGACGAGGGGACTAAGGTATTTTCTGAGCATATAATACGGTGGGGTCTGCGCATAATTCAGGATATAACATCTTTGGCTAGTTGGGCCCAGACCTTACAATTTATTTCAAAGTCTGTGTCTGAGTGCCGACCTCCTGCTGGCTTTCATAGTTATAGCTGTGCTATCTCCTTTTCTCGCTTCCACCTACTAAAGGTTTATATACCTACACCCCGACTGTCAAGAATCGGTAGTACTTACTCTTATGATGGAGTTCTAATTTGTGATTAAATAAAAAATAAATTGGTCATATCTCCAATACAGTCATTATCATCTCAGAATATCTGACTAGAAACACAGATATTCCTTTCACTGACTTAACTCTAACCCCTCTTCTCACACCTAGCTAGTACTGTCTAATGAAGCTAGTGGAATCCCAGCAAAGTTGGTTCCATCATAACTACCCACTTTATCAACACCAGCTCTGAAGCTCTCTGGTGGTCCCAAGTAACTACTTCTCACTCCTCCAAGATCAATGACAATCTTTTGGAATACCACTGCCGGCTCAACGGACCAGATCTTGAGCGTGTGAGCGCCTGTGACAGTCAGATCATGCGTTGTCGTCGTTGTGTTTCCACTGCTTAAGCCCCAGACTGAGTCCGAAACAGCACCATTCCAGCCATCTGGCAGGTTCCCATTACTGGCGTTCGGGACGAATTGAATGGTTTGTGGGGTTTCGTTATCGACTGCAATGGCGTATCTCAGCGGCCGGAGGTTACCATTTTGGTTGAGAGATGGGGAGAGGTAAAGTGTGACGTTTGCTTTACTGGTGTTCGTGAAGGTGTAGATGCTGTATTCAAGTACTGGGCCTTTACCTGCTGGCTGAGTATCAGCAAGCGGGTCGCTCAACATGACGCCTGAGAGAGTTCTGCCGTGGCCCGGGAGGATTATGTAGCCTAGCCCATTAATGGTAGTCTGGTGCGTGGTGTGCTCAGCTTCAATAGAAATGTGTTTATCGCTTTCCACGAAGCCGGTGAAGGAGGATGAGATGGAGGTTACGCTGAGGGGCAGCTGCACTTGAGGTCGGCCATAGTTCCCCCAAGCTGCACCGCAGCTGGAAGTAATGTTCATTGTAATAATCGTTGATATTGGTGCTGCAGGAGCCTTACTCCAATCGACAGCGATGTAGACTCTTGTATCTGTGCCATTGTTTCCACCCGTGTAGCCGCTCGGCGGCGTTGCAGTTATGTAGTCCACTGGAATTTGGATCGACCATCCACAACCTGAAGTGCCACGGGCAAAGATATCAATCCAGCGCTGCTTAGGTCCGAAAGGATCCATAGGTGGTAGACTGAGAACTTCACTCGACAGATCATGGTAGTTATCATCTCCTGAAACGGTTGCGTTTGAAGCTTCTACGCCAACGCCTATATTTCCAGCAACAGAAGTCTCCAACTCCTGAACATAACCTAGTGGTGGAAGGGCGTTACGCATTGGCTGTTGCCAGTAGTCGTATCCAAAATGTGTTTCTATATGTGTTAATAATAAACAGATGATTCAAGGAACAAGTCAACTCACGATCCAAAATATGATTCCATTTTCCATCTAACAGATCATGATACTTCTGAGTCAAGGTGTGATCTTGTTTGAAGTACTTAAGAACCGCAGAAGCCATGTCATTGGCTGAGTTCCTCTTCTGCTGAATGTAGTGCCAGTTTCTAGCTGTATAAACGTAGACTTGATTCACAACCTGCCCGCCCAGTACAGGTTGCAGGACCATCTCGTAAAAAGCAGGCTTGGCATCATGACCCAGTTTATCGTAGATCGCTTGAGCGTCGGTTGCTAGAGCATCCCATTGCTGAAGGATCGCATCTACTTCATTATAGTTATTCACGCTGTAGGTAGTTGGGTCGATGAGCTCGTACTTGCGCCGTCCGGCGTACATGCCATATTGACCAACGATGGAAGCAATATCAGCAGCAAGGTCGGCGCCGAATTCACGAGTTGCCCATAGCCTAAGCCACTTTGGTACACTGTCATAACCCCATGATGGTGTATCATATGCCATATCCATAAAATGGTTGATTGGAATTTCGAGGGGTTTGAGATCACCCACATTCAGGATCCAAATACGGTCCGCTTGTCGCTGGTATGAGAGTTGCATCTAAAGGAATATGAGATCACGTCATAGTTAACAGTTAACAAGATACTGATATACTAACCTGTTCTACAGTCTTCTCCAACTGAATTGTGTTGATCCACTTGTAGTCTCGTGGGTCTCCAACATAGTCCATGTGATAGTAAACTCCTACATAGTATGTTAAATCTAATCATTTCATTGCATTGGGTGGACTCTTTACCAGCTCCTCCTAGACGTGAAGTTTCATTAGCAAGAGGCAGCCTCCTGACATTTCCCCAATTGTCATCCGACCATAGCAAGGTGATTTGGTCTGGAACCGTCATACCGCCCTCGAAATACCCTTGGACTTCCTTGTACAAGCACCACATCTGAGGGATATCCGTGATGTTTGTCTCTGGGAAAATCTGTTCAAGAATCTTGGTTTGCTCATTTACGGCATTTGTCACTACCTGAATGGCTTGAGCTGTAGTGAGTTGAATTGCTGTGTCCCCGCTACCTCTCATGGCCATGGTGAACAAACTGTTTCCTGCATATGGTCTGGCGCGTTGAGCACCATATGTAAAAAATGGAATCAACGAGGCATTGTTTGTGTCGTATTCCCACTGCCCGTTTCCACCATATTGAGCACCGAAAGTTCCCCCTTTTCAGTTGTTAGCATGCCTTCTATTTGTTTTAGGAGAAAGATATCTGTTAGTTCGACATAAATTGTAGACTGACATTCATTTGAAGCTCGCATCATTGGCTCTGTATGACTTGTACCCATGACAATGCCATAAGCATCAGCAAGCGGCTGATTTTCATAATCATCGACACCAAACATGTTTGCCCACTCTGCCGGCCATAGGTAATTTGCTCTTAAGCGAAGTAATAGTTCAAAGACATTTGCATAGAAGAAGTGATTGAAACCTGGACCATACTTTCCTGGGGCATAATTCATGCTGTGAGGTAGTTAGTGAGCAACTTTCACTATGGGGTATTTTGACAATTCGTTGCTACTGGAAAATAATGCATATAGAACTTACTTAACCCAGTTTGTCAAAGCAGGCTGTTCATCATTGATGAAGAGGCCGCGATACTTGATGCTTGGGGGTCCCTGGATCTTCCTCGTACCAAGTGCATAGACATGCTGATTATGTACGGCTGGGACATCAGCCCACCAGTACCAAGGACTAACACCAATCTGCTCGCTGACATCATAAAGGCCGAAGATAGTTCCTCGCAAATTGCTGCCTGCAATGACCATGGCTCTGGAGACACCTGGCACAGGTGACTCTATGACCTCGGAGATGAAAGATTCCCATTTTCCTTGGATTGCAGAGACATCGAGTTTACCGGAGGCGATGATGGTGTCAATTACATCTGAGTTGCCAATGGTGCCAGCTATGATTGTGGTTGGGGATTTGAGGTCAAAGTTGTCAATTAGTGTTGGTCCAGTAATATTGACTGGCGGTCCTACTTTGTACTAGAGAGAATCAATTTTCTGAATCACAAAGCCCTTCACTCAATTTTTGGGGAATNAAAAAGAACCTGGATACACTTTATGTCGGATTTGTGTGGAAGATAATAGCTTTAACTCATTATCGCGAGGGAAATTGAATCAGAACTGGATGATAGAACTTCCACTTACCGTAATATCACTTGTAGGTGGCTGATAGGTATAAATGACAGTCGTCTTCCCACCACTTGTGCTCGTTACATTGTGTCCTGGGCTTGGCGGCAGTCCACGAGTCGCTGGTGTTCTCCTGCCAGTGAAAGTACCATTCCAATTGACAAGGGTCAAGTTCTTATGAGTAACTCTTCCAAAATCGATAGCTAAGTCCTCTGCAGCACGAATGACACCCCACCAGTCATTTGCAGAAACCATAATCTGCGTGTTGGTGTGGTCAGCCCCCAATTGAAGGAGGTTTTTTCCGGCTGTGAATGTGACTGTAGCATTTTGGCCAAGGGCATCAACCGTAGAGGAGAGAAGAGATGTGAGTAGGACGAAAGATGAAGTAGAGAACTTCATCTTGAGAAAGCGCCCGTGCTGCTGTTACAGCTGCACAAAGGAAATTGGTAGCAGTTTGAAGAATAACTAAGAACAGTGAAAATAAACAATAATTGCGAAAACGTCATAGTATATATACTTGCATGCTTTAATGTATAGGGTCCTAGCAAGTTGCATCTGCACTCTCCCCAAGAACATGCCAAAGGGTAAAATTGAGATGGGTCAACTTCCGGTCCACTGGGACCTTAACCACCTTCCCGGTAGAAGGAGCAGTGGGAATTCATCCCATGATAGCTACATACCTCTAGAGCTCGCGCCAAGACTATCTAGAAGAGGATATTGACGACGGCGGGCCACGTTCCGCATCCCATCCCCTTGCTCGACCGGTTGAATGGATGGGTGGAAGCAATTGATCCAGGTCAAGCTCTCGGGTAGCTTTCCAAATATATAATATTCGGAATGGTGCTGCTTAGCTCCTGTGCCTGGCAGAGGCTGGCCAGCCATGATCAGCCATTGAGCGAATGTTTGAATGGAAAAAAGGCGGCGCTGAAGCAGTAGCTAGCAAGTTGCAGGACGACCTACACCGGGCTCGGCAGATGGTTTTTGCGGATATACTACTTTTGCGGGGTTGTATCTCTTTTAGCCTATTCAACCTACAACCATTCTTTTGCCTACAAAGAGGCAGACACATACAACTAAACACTCCATAATTTACTGTGACTTGTTGGTAATTTTAATTACTGGTCTAGGCACGTAATAGGTTAGCTCACATTTCACTTCAACCAGGAATCTGCATTCTACGAGGGAAAATGTTTGATTGGTGTAATATGTCCCCATGTATCCATGGCTCATTAAAGCTAACCCCAGGATCCACTTCATATAACTTTATCCGACAGCTGTAGCCAGGATACAATCTCCAACGCAGTGGATCCGAGAAGAATCAATCAATCGAACAGTAGACAGGCCTTCATAATGAGAGTGTTCTTGCTAACGGTAGAAAACAGCGTGATGCAGAAATGTTGCCAACCTTCATGTACTTACAACCATACTGCACCGAAGTGTGACCAATCGAATCCGCAAATATACCACAGCGTACAATGCCAGCACGCATCCTTCCCCTCCCAAACGCCAAGGTCACTAAAGCCTCATAAACTAACTTACCAGACCACNAAAAAAGTATCATCTCCACAAAAAAAGAAGGCGAAAACAACTAGATGGTCGGGGTGAGATGAGGTCTAGACGTACTCTCAATAACTTAGCTGCGTTCTCATTCCACCTTCCTCCGTCTTTGTTATTGATAGCTGGAGCATCGAAATCTTTCATGTACGTGTTCTACCTTCGTAAGAGCAAGTATAGCCCTTTTCTGTACGCCTTCAAGCAAGAACAGTATATAGAAGTATAGGCGAGAGGATGGAATATAAAACAACCTGCCGAAATGGAATTTTCAAGCATTTTCCTTTCAAACATTATCGACCGTACCCGCCACCCCGGGCTGTTCTGTTATATCGTAGAGTGCTGTTTCATTCTTTTCCTCTGGGACGAATGCGTACCTTGGCAGCTTAGCCATCTTTTCCTCTGGGCTGACTTCATTGTCCGAATATATCATCCTTATAGGTTTGTCCTTCTTTGATTTCTTTTCGGTCGTTTCGGTTTTTTCTGCCGCATCTGTCTTTTCCGCTACTTCTGGAGTAGCGGTAGCTTCAGGATTAGCAACTGCAGCGGCAGCGGGGGTATCTGGAGTTGCAATTTTCTTTGGTGGCTTAATGCCAGCTTCTGCCATCCTGATAATCTCGTCAATATCATCACCCTGTCTGGCAGCCCCTGAAACCAGCTCGTCAATGGTAGATGCATTAGCCGAATAATCGCCATTATAACCTTGAGGGTGAGAAGGATAAGCTGATGACATAGCTGAGTTCTTTTCTTGTCCATTCCATCCATTTCCATTCCAACCGGCCTGCTGCTGACCGGGAGGTCCTTGATGCATTTGCTGAAGTTGATATTGTGGAACTGGGGGCGCTCCGAAAGATGGTCGTTGCGGAAGACCTGGTGCTGGAGGTAGGCTTGGGGGCCGCTGAGGAAGTCCGCCATGTTGTGGAGGTGTGTGAGATGGTTGCGGTGGAAACCCAGTAAAGGAGCCAGGTGGAGACCCAGCGCCGAATTGCTGATGCGGACTAGCTTGATACGGCGGTGGTTGATGGAATCCAGCTGCACCTGGTGCCTGTGGACCTTGAAATTGCTGGGGCGGAGAGTATTGCGCCTGATACTGAGGGCCTGGAGGACCCGAGAATCCAGGTTGTTGCGGAAATGGTGGCTGGTATCCAGGCGTAGGTTGTGCATATGCCTCCTGCTGGAATGATCCATAGCCAGGAGCTGGAGCAGGCGCACCACCGTAAGGAGCTGCTGGTGGAGGATATGGGGAGCCGTTCTGCAAATAACGCGATGTTAGCCTCAAGCACTAGCCTCCGATATGAGTTGCTACTTACGAATGCACCTGGACTTTGCGACAAAGGACTCTGTGCATTATTCATACCATCCATAGGGGTGTTGCCACCACTTCCAGTTGAGGCGGTTCCTTCTTGGGCTTTTCGTGCCTTATGCTCTGCTAATCTTTTCTTCAGCTCTGCTGGAGACTCAAACTTGGGCTTTTTAGCAGCTCCTCCTTGATTAGCACCTGGACCAGGGTTGCCCGTCGCAGCTCGACGTTCGGCTTCTGCTTGGTAAAAGCCTGTGATGATGCGCTGATTATGTGCCTTGACAACATCTTCCGGAATGCCTTCCATACCGAATATTTCCACTTCCAGCCCCTGTCTGTTTGGCAACGAGTTATCGACGCTTTGTAGAGTCTCTTTGTGCACCTGGTTCATGTGAACCGATAGACCTGCATTCATCAGCATGGAGAAAAAACCGTTACACAAATAACCTTACCTCCGGCGGTATTTAACCTGCGACCACATCTTTCACATTTAAAGTGCTTAGCTTTTTGATGAGAGATGAGAATCTTTAGATCATCGAAATCGCGCTCACCTTATCACAGTCAGATCGTTTCGTAGCTTGGAGTCGGAGGACTTACAGTAATAACACCAAGGTCGAGCCAAAAGCTCTTCGACATCGGGATGTCCGCGCTTCTTTTTGCTTACCATATTCTTTTAGTTGTTGGGATATCAATGACGTGTTCTGCTGGACGTGAATTATTCAATTAGAGAAGAATCGGAGATGGCTGGAGTAAATTGTCTGTTCGGCTTGGCCAAACAACGTCTAGCGCTCTTTATTAGTCATCAAGCGTGACGCGTAAAATTGCTCCGCAACCATCTGTGATATTGTTGATAATTGTTAGCAAAACGATAATCGAGCAATGATGAATGCTTGTATCAGAATTGCCAAGGTAAACTATGCGTTTCATATCCAGATTTAGACGAAATGCAACATCTTGATCAGTCACTCAGCCTTCATGGCATATCAATGAGTCTCTTCTCGAAGAGCTCCCCGGGATCTACACGTCTTGTTTAGAAATCGATTGGGGACTGAAAAGGAGCAAAATCCTGCAAAGGATGCACTCCCATAGAGAATTATGTTGCTATAATGACATGGACCATCATAGTCCACACTCATACTCTTCATGAGACCCCAACATGAGTGTGGCTCCTAGCGTACCTACATCAGACCGTTTAGCTGTCGATAGCAAGAGATTGGCAGGCTAGATTCGATATTTTCTGGGCTTCACGTCAATGGTTACTTCGTGATAGGATAGATATCGATCAATTTCAACAAATACCACTGTGCATAGGCAAAAGTACTGCATATATGATTATCGTACAATCATACACTCCCTCACTCCCTCACTAAACCTCGCTTGGCAGATGTACCGTCCATTCCTTGATGTCTCTCTCTTATGACGTGTTGTATTGAAGCGCCTCATCATATGCATGCCGATTATCTCCAACCACCAATCTTTCTCGAGTCGTACCATATCAACGGTTATCTATTGCCTTATTATTACTTACCTTTCGGTCCCTTAATTATTCTCTCAGCTCCGCATATGAATAGCATCTAGATTCCGGTTTCAACCAAAGCTCCAACACATTCCTCAACCCCGCCATTATCTAAGATACGTACAGTCTCGTACAACCTTCACGATGTCCTCAACCCACAAACAAACACAGCCAGGGAAGAAGCATCCAAAATTTGGTCATCTTCCACTGAGCACCAGTGGACCTCAAGACTGTGCTTTGACCGGAACCGCTCTTCTCAATGCGCCCTTTTTTAACAAAGGATCGGGCTTTCCTGATGAGGAGCGTTTGCAGTTCAATCTCACAGGCTTGTTGCCCCGTGCCGTTGCAACATTGGAAGAACAAGTCAAAAGAGCCTATCAGCAGTATTCAACAAGAAGTGATAACTTGGCTAAGAATACGTTTATGACCTCTCTAGCACAGCAGAATCAGGTGTTATATTTCAGGGTATGATACAAAAATTTCGGATCCTTTTGACTTGTCATTTCCTACTTTCTATTTCCTATGTCTATATACTTTTGCTCACTTCATTTCCCCTCACTGTAATGCTTCAAGCCTCACACACTGTATTATCAAGGATTGAAACATATGAAGCAAATTAATATATTTTGCTGAGCTCAAGATCCCTCATATTTTTATACGTTAATTATTTTGTTTATCCTGATAACTTTGTAGTTAATCCAAGAACACCTGAAAGAAATGTTTCCAATAATTTATACCCCAACGGAAGGTGAAGCAATCCAGAATTTCTCAAGACTCTTTCGAAGACCTCAGGGATGCTTTTTGAATATTGAAGATATTGATCGGGTTCATTATAATTTATCCCAGTGGGGACTTCCAGAAGACATTGATTATATAGTTGTTACAGGTTAGTTATTTCCTTCACCTATAATATCTAACTAATGCTCTTATAGATGGAGAAGAGATTCTTGGAATTGGAGATCAAGGCGCTGGAGGAATTCTTATCTCATTAGCAAAGCTGGCTATAACCACCCTGTGCGCAGGCATCCACCCTAATCGAACGTTAGCTGTGGTTCTTGACTGTGGGACTGATAACGAAGATCTTCTCAATGATGACCTCTACCTTGGGCTTAAGCGTAAAAGGGTTCGAGGGGAGGAATATGACCGTCTAATCGATACATTCGTAAAATCAGCTCACGAGCTTTTCCCTCGAGCATATATACATTTTGAAGATTTTGGATTGGCAAACGGTACGTAATAATCGTAACAACTTTTGCTTCATTCAAATTAAACCAAGTAGGACGAAGGATCCTTGATAGGTATCGACCTTCCATAGCCTGTTTCAATGATGATGTTCAAGGCACTGGCTGCGTTACTCTTGCTGCTATTATGGCTGGGCTTCATGTATCCAAACTGAAGCTCGATGACATGCGAACAGTTATCTTCGGTGCTGGCACTGCAGGTACGGGTATAGCAGATCAAATCACAGGTGCTATCGCGACAGAAACAAGAAAATCAAAAGACGAAGTAGCAAAACAGATCTGGTAAGTATAATTACGTTAGATGGGAATTGCCGCTAATGGTCAATAGGTGTGTAGATAAGCCAGGACTCCTAGTAAAGAGTCATGGAGATAAATTAACCCACGCTCAAATCTCCTACGCACGCGAAGACTCTGAATGGGAAGGAAAAGATCACTCAGATTTACTTTCCGTCATTAAAGAGGTTAAGCCACATGTGCTCATTGGCACGTCTACGAAACCAAAAGCGTTTACAGAAGAAATTATTAAGGAAATGGCCAAGCATGTTGACCGTCCCATGATATTCCCGTTGAGCAATCCCACACGACTCCACGAAGCTGATCCCAAAGATATTAATGAATGGACAGAGGGCAAGGCTCTCATTGCTACAGGAAGTCCATTCCCACCTGTTACCTACAAGGGCAGGACATATGAAGTAGCAGAATGTAATAACTCGACCTGCTTCCCTGGTATCGGTCTCGGTTGCGTCCTGAGCCGTGCGAAACTTCTGTCCGACAAGATGATTGTTGCTGCCGTGAAAGCCCTCGCAGAACAATCACCAGCTCTACAAGATCCTAATAAAGGACTATTACCTGATGTTGTTAACGTGCGGGAAATCTCAGTTCAAATAGCTCGTGCGGTTATTCAACAGGCTGTTGAGGAAGGGTTAGCTACAGAAAAGGACATTCCAAACAACAATGATGATTTAGAGGAGTGGATTCGGGATCAGATGTGGGATTCTGTGTATAGACCGTTGAATCTCGTGGATATGGCTGACGCCAGTCGAACTGCGAGGGGAGAATTGGGTATCGCTGGAGCTGAGTCATTGAAGAGGTAGTATCATATGATGGAATAAAGATATATACCGAAGGTATAGAGTAGGTGCGGAGATTATGCTTCGGTATTTTAAAGAGACCCATCTAATCTAGCTTCTACTCTATCGATTTCTATATTCTAAAGTCTATCATAGGTTCATCAAGACATCATTAATTTCTTTAAGGAGTGGCCGTTCGCTTGGCACGGGTCTCGTACAGCGTCCGTGTAACTCATTCAATATATCTATTTCAAACGCCTCCTTTTCTCCAAGTATGCTACCATCGACTGGCCGGTTAACTAATCTTATCATATCCTCAATTAGATGTCCAAAGGCTAGGACTTCTAGGCGCTCAAATGCTTGAGCGTTCTCTTGTTCCTGTCCGTGAAGAGTTGCAGCTCCAAAGTCTCCAAGGAGCGAATTTCCCGTATGATCCGTGAGAATATTATGGGCATAGAGATCTCCATGGAGAATCCCCTTAGTATGAATGTGGGCCGCGGCAGCAGCTATAGACCTCAAGATAGTCTTGCATTTCTCGAAGGAGAGGACCGTTTCCGGATGAAATTCATCCCTCGTGCAGGATTCAAATGATGGTGGTAGGCCCAAGTTCTTGTAGTTCTGAGGCACCAGCTGCAAGACTAGGCCTGCCTTTTCTGGATGTCCATGGATCTTGCCGAGGGGGTTAATGAGATTTGGATGCTGCCCTGCAGCAATGCATGCATTCATCTCATCTATAGGTCGTCCATCACTTGTGACATCGCCATTGAACAACTTGACTGCTACTTCCTTATTTGCTTCACCAGCTTTCCAACTGCCTTTTGAAATAATTCCGGACGCGCCTTGACCTAGTAGCTCTTGGATTGATACGTCCGCCCAGGTTATTTCTTTGAGGATTGCATTGTCTGCAGAGGAAGGTGTGCCAGGATTTCCTGCAAAGGATAAGAAAGAAAGTTCTGGTAGATTAAATAGCCAGTCTGGTAAGGTGGTAAATCTGTTTGCTGACAGTCTGAGAAGTCCCAACTTTCTACAGTTTGCCATACCACCAGGTAATTCTGTCAGTTGATTTCCTGCTAGCATACACTTCTGCAACCGATCACAATTCCCAATGCTTTCTGGCAATTCTTTGATAGCGTTGTTCGTGAGAATAAGCCAACGAAGCTTTGGAGGCAGGACATCTTCCGGAATTCTTGCCATTTCATTGCCCCTAAACGCAACCATTTCAAGGACGGGACATTGACTCAAATTTGGAAATATTTTGAACTTGCAGTCTGAGAAAAAGGCAACCTTAAGATTGCGTAGACTGCTGAAATCCTCTGGTAACTCTGACAGGGGGTTGCCGGAAAGATCTAGTATCTCGAGAGAATCAGAGAGGTCGAAAATCTCCTTGGGGAAGCCCGACAGGCCACAGCATAACTTCAACTTCTTCGCTCCCCTATATTCTCCAGATTTTAAGCCCTGTAGTGATTGCATTGCGCACTATCCCTGGATATTTCTTGCAATACAAACTTGAGCACTGTATAAGAGGCAACTACTTCCTCTGGATTATATCAAATATCAGGCCACCAAACTAAAATCCTACAATGAGCTCCAGAAAGATAAAGAAGTCTAACAATCAAAGCAAAATAACAGCAAATCTATAGTGAAAACATAAATCCAACCTTCTAATCTATAAAATAAAGTCTAAGCAAAGAAACGAAATGGACCCTTGATGTCAGATTCTATTGCGCCCACTAAGCCTAAAATAGAACTAGTAGTATTATTTTACACAATCCATAACTCTTTGCATAAGTTAGTTAACTATTGCTAATTTCTTGGAAAGCCCGTACGTTCATGTATTTCTTAAATGCCTGAGATGTTAAGATTCATGTAAGAGTAAAGAAGGGGTATAAAACATTTAACGGGCTAATTAGATTCACATTTTGAAAGACTTAGAGTGTTAAATATCTCATTAAATTTACATATTTCTTTTTGTAAATATTAAATCACTATATTATTAATCCTTAAGTCTTTGAATCGCTTTAGTAATTATCACTAAAATATTAAACAAAATGAAGATTACTATCATATAAAATATATTCAATTTAGACGATTNAAAAAGTGTAAATCATTCTTACACCTTTATCATATAAAGGATGGATGATCAAATGGAGAAGACAAGAAGATATTTAAATAAAACTTAAAAAAAAAGTNAAAATTCATGTGCTCTGAATGTGTAAGGTTAGGTTTAACTGTACATTGGGAGTAAGACACGAATTCGCTGAGGCGATTTATTGGGTCTGTAAGCCTGTATATTGAACAAAAGTCTATAAGACATCTCTCCATACAATCATAAGCTTTCATCATCATCATCATTATTGTTCTCCTGTATATCCCTATCGCCCCTCCTTATAAACAGCCAATAAACCGTAAAAACCACAANCGTCGACGGAATTGTCAGCAGAACCCACAACCACACCCTATCCATCTTGATCATCCACGTTGNCTGCGCGAAAAATGGCATGCTCAAAACAGCCGCATACGATGTCGCTGGCAGGAAAAACATAGTCATAATCGCAATCGCCTTCATGGATATGCTATCTCGTCTCATATCAATGGCCATTTTCTGCGACTGCTTAGCCATCCTGCGAGAGAGTCGTGCTTCGGCGCTGGTGGCTTCTAAAATTTGCTTCATCGACTCACCGTTTACAACTAAGAGCTTGTCGTTAGCCATGCGGATGTTATTAAATAAGAGACCGAGGGTGGTTTTGGTTTTTGACTCAAGCTCGGAGAGGAAGATGCGGAGTGTTTTGAATTCGAAGGCGATGGCCTCAAAGGATGAGATGGAGAAAAGCCGATCTTCACTAGATGGCGTTTGGTTGATACATGAACATTGGCAGTGCTTCGAGAGAGAGGCGATAGTTTCCTGGAGTAAGTCGATTTCTGTTTGGTAGCGATTCAAATGGGCCTCCATAGTATGGAGAACTCTGTTTATCTCGTTCACGAAGTCATTAGGCATAGAGTCATGATGCTGTAGTTTTTTCTCCTATAAGTAAAGTATTAGCAACTTGATAACTTGACCACCAGGAAACTGTTGACACACATATGATATTAATTGCTTGTTGAACGACATCAAGGCATATCTCCACCACTCGGAGATGCTAGTAAGGAGTACTAGATGAATAAAGAATGGATTTACGGCCTTCTTATTCCTACTGGCTCGTTGGAGAACCTCTCTGACACGAAAAATCGGCTCATCTGCTAAAGCGCTGTATTCGAGTCGGCCGTCCTGAAAGTCTACACAGATGGCGCTTGTATGATGAGAAGCGCTATCATGTTGCACGTAGAGGGCAATCTTCGAAGGCCGAATGTCCCAGCCGACATCATTAAGATGGAGATACTGAGAAGGGTCCATCTGGTTACTTCCAGAGGAGCTTAGAATATGACTTCTTTCGGTCCTTTCCATACATTTTATAGCCGCACGGATAGGTAGAATGCAGGAAAAGTCAAAGATTGTTCGTTTTTTTATAGTGAGCTGTCGGCGAGAAAAAGGTAGGGACGCAAAGCTACCGCTCAACAAAGGACTTAAAAAGGTAGGGGAGACTTCGTAGTGTGACAGCAATCGTCGAAATGCCATTCCAGATATCCTGAGCCGTTTGATATCTCTGGGTACGATTTGCGTGCCTGGTTTCATGATAAATCTCTTGATGAAACTTCAAGGGACAACATTAGCAACTGGAAAAAAGACAACAAAGGCAAAAGCCCATACAATAACTCATGAACATGTTCCATGCTGTTCTGCTTAGATTTAGCATGCTTCGGCAGGATCTTAACGACATTGCTTGCCTACTGCATGTGACTTCTTCAAAAGCTCTTCAGACAGTAACTCTTCCCGAACTATCATTCCTGTTAGTTATATCCAAAGTATTTGTGGTTCTAAATTACGTACAAGAATGATCCTTCAAGTACCGAAGACATTGGACAGCGGTATCCTTCGATAACTGGGCCTTCTCAAATTCATGTATCTTGGTGTCAGCATCCTGGCCAAAAGTCCTAGAGCTTCTTAGTACTCAAATAACTAATCATTTCCCCTCATAGTAGTGCTTACAATGCTGGATCATAACTCTCCAAGTTGAACGGCCATTCCATCAACAACTCATCATTTCGCGGTAAAGTATTAGGAGAAAGATGTCCGGATGGACTTAGGCTCGCCATGGATAAAGACTCAGATAACGGCACAAGGCTGTGGGAAGACAAAATTACTGCTAAGCTAACGCCGGGGAGATATTATGTAGCCCTTTCGATCGGAAGAGTGCGAGATGAGAATTGTTGGATAGGGACATAGCTCAAAAGCTGTACTAATAACATATGTTGAGAAACACGAATTCTCTAGCTAAGCAAATACCAAATCCTCGAAAAAGCAAGAAAGCTCAGTTTCTTGATTGCGCAGAAATTCTAATGAGGCTGTGTTGGTGGTCGGGGGCTGTGTCTGCATGCTGTAGGTTATAATAATGTATGGTAATTCATTAGGCCCAAGACATAGAATGAAATATATTAGTATTAATATTAGAAAACTAAAATTTTACACAATCAATCCGATTCTATTTGGATGCTCTGCTATCAAAACATTGAGGCTTAATTGAGAGAAGGACGTTGAGGGTGTTCAACACCTCGACATTATGTCTTCAGCCCGGGAGGATGGTAAAACTCAAGCCAACTCTGTTCAAGAAATCGACAGCATCATCAACGCTACTGCTGTTCGCGACTTCGCATATACGGCAAGCTCAAGCATCATTGAAGCTGGAGCGACTCCGACCATGACCGACGATGAAGCAGTTACATTCTTGTCCAGTTCAGCAAGCACCACCGCGGCTACCACGTCGGACCTCCGCACTGGCACCGAAAACGCAAACAATCTACCTTACACGACCTTTTATGATCCCTCATGGACACTATCGGAATCCCAAATCAAAATATACGAGCCCAGATCTCCTGTGCTACCGAAGGGTGCAGGTCTTTCTCGAGAGTCAACGCAGAATGGAGTTGGTCGTCGCATTTCAGATAGAAGCCATACCTCGGAGTATTCGACGTACTCAACAACATATTCATCACGTATGCCTAGGGACCTGGCCGGATTGTACGAAATGCCGCACCAGGAATTGAAAGTTCTTGAGTCGACTTCTGAAGATGAGATTGTAAGCAATATAGAGGCGGGAACCCACGCACGCCATGAGAGTGATAGCAAATATTCACAGTACTCGACTTATCAGTAGGCGGAGACAGGATTCGAGTGACCTTGTTGTAGACTAAAGATGTTTATTATATAGATGATTGATATCGCTTGAATTTTTACTGCTAGGATATGCTATTCATTGTATCGACAGCGAGTTTTGTTACCCAGCGGCAAACACCCTCTTCTCGTAATTGTACTTGAAGCATTAAGCCATTTATTGCGAATGTCTCACTTAGGAGTCACTGCTCAAATTCAGTTATCCCGATTTGTGGCAAAAGTTTCTATCAAGCAACAAGCTGAGCGAGGCTGAGTAACACTTTTGCTTTTTTGTTCCAGGTCTGTAGTGGCTGAGAAACAGCCATCCAAACGCTTGCCAGGCCATACCGTACGGGCGTACCCGTAGGCTGTTGCATGCATCATGGATGATCGCCACCCCATCACAGCCTCACTGCTGATACAACAATTTCCCATGTAGTTCCCTTGTAGCCTCGTCGTGAATTTTTGAGTAGAATGATTCTTCCTTCTCTATCAAATTGTTATCAAGTCTTGTCGTGATTAGGTTCTCGTACACTCCTTTACACTAATATATAGTTCCTTAGATATTGATATGGAGCAGGATGAGATCTCTGTTTCCGGTGACGTAAACGAGGAAGAAGAACGAGCTTCTTCAAGGCATTTGACTGAGACATCCTCCGTAGAGTCTGGGGCAGACGAATTACATCGTCGCAATACTATCATTCCCCAGAAAACCCCACTTTTTCGACAAAGCAAGATATCAATTGCCGTTGATGTCTCTGGAAGTACCTATGGAACTGTTATTGAGGCAGAGGTAAAAGCCATTCGCAGCATCTGCTCTCTGTTCCCTTCGTCATTGAGGTCTGCGATTAAGATTTTACCTTGGAGTGCTGTCGCAGAATACCCGATCGGCCTTGAGGATCTTGACCAACTTGACCCGAATGGAGATACTGATCCCAACGCCCTCTTGCACGATGACGCATGCCGATACGAATTACAGAACTCTTCTTTTTGGTTTCTCATGACTGATGGAGATATCTTCCCTAACGAAGTTCGGACATTCGCTAGGAATTTGGTAGAATATGGTTTGCATGGTTTGGCATCTGTAGTTGCCATTTTCGGAGAGAGAGAATCCACACCTTCGAAATGTAATATATCAGTGGGACTTTCTATTTTCGCAGTCAGTCCTCACTGCGCTTTTTTGTACACAGATGTTGAAACCGGCCAGACATATATTCTACAGACAAAGGGTTGCTTCACTGCTCTGCTGCCAAAAGGAAAGAGCAATCCAAGACTTGACACAAGCACTCTCTGGGAGGATCTACCTCAGACATCCTACGAAAATCTAGCTCGTGTTCCGATCCCTCCTCCGCAATCTGTCAGTAAGGACGAGGTTATCTTGAAGGATAATTCCAGACTGAATATTTCCGCCCTCTTGTCAAACCCAGCCGTCGATCCTGAAACTGCTAGTCGAATACTAGATCACGAGGACAACATGAAAACAATTGCCTTGACAGCGAAACTCAAAGGTCAGAGTGAGCAGTTTCGAAAGTGGCTTGATGCTGTAGAGAAAGTTACAGCGGATACACTAAATCCTGACAAAATTGAACGTCCACAAACGGATAGTTCCAACCTCCTCACAGAAGCTGTAGCAAGCCTCATGAAAACTGAAAAATCGGAAAACACCATTGCGGACGTGCAAAGGCAGATACGTGAAGCCAATCTCCGAGACTCAAAAGCTCTGGAGGTTATGGAACAATCTGTCTCACTGCAAGCACATCGCCGTTCATCGAGCGGACGACACGCTCGCCGAGTTTCTAGTAGTAATTTGGTTTCAGCGGAGGACAATATCGGCAGCGTCGACTATGATACCTATGCACCGTATTATCCAAGAGCTGACGCACCTTCCCTCGGCCCTAGGCCTTTGAGTGTCATACCGCAAACCCCTGGAATTGAGGGTCACCACCGCATGTCCTCTCTTATGAATCCTGGCTTCCGTAAACCGGATGTGCAACGGGATTTTTACAAAGGGACATGTATGCTTTGCGCGAGCAATGAACTAGTGATGGCACTTGTGTTGAAGAAGCCACCGGAGAATTTTCAGTCCGCCACAGCAAACTTCCCTCCTCCAGGCAGTTTTTCTCATCTTCGGTATCCACTGACAATGGGAAACTACCCAGAGACAGATATCATCATGCCATTGCTAGCATGTGACCCGTGCTCTTTTCGACTTGCTCGAAAAGGTTGCATGCCCTCCGGGGAAAAAATCAGCGCCGTTCTACCAGTCCTATCATTCCTAAAAAATCGAGCTGCTTGGTTGGAGACCATTAACATAGCGACACAGAAGCGCTTCAGCACTGAAGACCTCCCTCTAGTATTCCTAGCAATCTTATATACGAAACTTGAAAGGCTACTTGAGGAGAGGGACTCGAGGGCTGAATCTACCTTACGTCCTGCTCTCAACTGGGCATGTAGCACTCTTCTCCAAGAAATTCAACCCACAAATCCTGAGTCGCCTATGGGTGCTAACCTTGGATCGGAGATTCTGAAGATGTTTCACAGCACATTGGACAATCCTGAATCGATGGATCTCCTTACATATCCCGTTGATGGCTTCATCGTCGCCAACGTGGCTCTTTCCAACTCACACTATAAGACCAAAATCAGCGCTGTAAAACGACAACGAATTATTTTCTACCGCTTCCTCTACCACCTGGCAGAGCAGTACTTCAAACTCAGTGTCGAATCGGGGGATATGGTCTGCCATGCCACAATGATGCTTCTCCTGCTCATTGACGAGCGTGCCGGTCCACGGTCACTATTGACTTTAGAAACACTGCGTCAGTTCTCAGTACACTTCAAGAATCGACAGGAGATGATGCAAGCGCTACAAACAGGCCTGAATTGGCGGCCAAGGAAGTACAAACCAAAGAAGCTGTCCATTTCGGTGAAGGATTTACTCAATACACCTTTCCTTGATGCCCAATCATTGAGGAGCTTTCAAAGGCTGGGTTCTTTGTTTACTTGGATTGAAGATAAGGCTGCTCATGCTATTGCCGCATTTTTGCATTTTCTGCATTGTATTGAGAAGACGGAAGGCGGTGCTTCAGAACGCTTTGTTACCATCAGGAAGAGGCCGGAGATGAGCAAAGTGATATCGACCCCTGAGGAGATGAGCGCAAAGAAGGTTGAGGATTTGATAAAAGAGTTTCCTCCTGTCCTATAGGATTAAGAACTCATTCGAGAGACAAAACTCTCATGAATCCTATCATTATTATATATACTTGAAGAAGGTTAACACCAAGGCCATAGGGTGACGAGCTTCCTCAGCGGCGCATTCCAGGAAATACTGCTTTGGGAGCCATTAAGTAGTTGAACATTGAGGCAAGCAGTGATGGTCCAGACAGAGGTGCCGAATTTGTTGGCGGAGAGGGCTTTGGGGCCTCCAGGAAACCTTCGTAGCACTTTATAATCTAAGGAAAGTCTCTAGGTGTGGCATCCGCATCTGTGCAAGCCAGAAAGTTATGGGCTGTTTGGCTCATGTTGAATCGATAAAAGGGATTTGTGATGTTGGATATAAGGCTCTTGATATATCAAGAGATGTTCATTGAAAGAAAGAAGGGGAAAAAAAGGTAACGCTATTTACTTCAAACTCCAAGTTCAAAATGAAATATTTCGAGATAGATAATAGATCTATGTCTCTGACAAATGTTGGTCAGCCTGCCCGGACAGGTGTCTACTACACCTGTCTCAGCTGCCGCCGAAAGGCCAAATTATGGCATTATTTTTGAGTTGGGACTATTTTGAACTGTGGAACCGTTGTGATAATTATTAAATCAAAGAATCATTGTTCATGAATTATCTCCCTAGAAGGCACGGATGGCGGGAAGATACCGGGAAGGGATTGTGATGTGTCGTGCTCCGTAGCAAGGAGAAGTCTAGTTCACGATCCATCCTGTGAGAGGATGGTGGAAATAACCTGTCACGTGTATGTATAGTAATCACGGGGAAACAATAATCCTCAGCCAAGCTTTATTCACGTGATGGAAAGGCACAGGTCAACAAAGATTGGATGGAGACTCTGCATTCGCTTCCACTTGCCTTGCAGTTCAGCCTGCTCCCAAACATTTCAACACGACTCGCGTGAATCGCATCTTCAAAGTAAATCCCCGACTCCAATTTACTACGGCGTCAACCTTTCATATCAAGTAGTCCCTGCTAAAGTATACGATAATATACGGCATTGAACATGGCTGCTCAGGTGCTGACCTCGGCCATGCAGCCGACCGACGTATATGGTGGAGGTGAGTATGCGCCGTCGCGAACTTGAACCATCACGCTTACAGCTTAATAGATGAGGTTTCTGCTATCGTGATTGATCCTGGATACTCCAGCGTGCGCGCAGGTTTTGCGGGAGAAGATGCACCCAAATCATTTGTCAATTCCGCATACGGTGTAGTGGGGGAGAGGTTAATCTTTGGAGATGATTCAATTCATACACCAACTTCAGGCATGGAGATTCGAAATCCAATGTCCAAGGATGGCATTGTAGAAGATTGGGATGTAGCAACTCAGCTTTGGGAATATGCGATAACGTCACGTCTCACAAGCTTTAAACAGGCTGACCCAAAGACGAATGGCTTGAACGATCCAAAAGATGTGGAAGCGGAAATGGAAGGTGTGGAAACACAGGAGAAGCCTTTGGAAGAACATCCTCTTTTGATGACAGAGACAGCATGGAACACCCCAAAATCACGAGAGAAAGCAATTGAGGTAGCAATGGAGTCATGGGGTGCTCCAGCCTTCTGGTTGGCTCGCAACAGTGTCTTGGCTTCGTTCGGAGCAGGAAAAGCTACTGCTTTGGTAGTTGATGTTGGCGCCTCAAATGCATCCGTAGTGGCGATCCATGATGGCATTATTCTCAAGAAAAGTGTTCAAAGATCACCACTGGCAGGTAATTTCCTCTCTTCACAACTACGAAGTCTCTTCAGTTCCGTAGATCCGAAGGTCGAGTTAGTACCACATTTCATGGTCGCTACAAAGACTCCTGTAGAGGCAGGTGCTCCAGCTCAAGCCACATACCGTCCCTTTAAGGTTCCACCAACTACAAGCTTTAGAGCTTTGGAAGAGGAACGGGTCCTCACTGAATTCAAGGAGTCTGTTGTTCAAGTCTGGCCTGGCCCTGGAAGATTAAGCTCAGGAACGGCCACGGGCTCGACAAACATAGACTACGCAAAGTCACTTCCAGGACGAGTGTTTGAGATGCCTGATGGTTCTAACCAGATGTGGGGAGTCGAAAGATACACTGTCAGCGAAGGCATGTGGGATGAGAAAGCTGCTCTTCCAGTTGAAGGAGAAACTGCCCCGACTAAAGCTCAGACAATTCCAGAGCTGGTCAAGGCTTCAATATCAGCGGTAGATATGGACCTACGGGCAGCTCTGCTCCAGAATATCGTCGTAACTGGGGGGACGACTTTGCTCAATGGATTTGCGGATAGGCTTAACAACGAAATAACTGCGATATACCCTGGAGCACGGATAAAAATTCAAGCAGCTGGCCTGACAAGCGAGCGACGGTTTGGCAGCTGGATTGGAGGCAGCATTTTAGGCAGTTTAGGAACATTCCACCAGATGTGGATATCCAGAAAGGAATACGAGGAAAACGGGGCGGGAATAGTTGACAAGAGATGTAAATGATATATCAAAAGTTGGTTGGACTTTTTGTCACGGTGGTGGGATTGTGGCGTACGGTGTTTACGGGCTTGACCTCTAAGTCCAAGGTAGAGGAATCCAGAACATGAATCCAAATTAGAGTTTCTATCTGGCCTAAATTTGATATAGTTTTTCTCGTTCACCACCCTCTCCAGCGTACCCAGACATCTATTATCTCATCTTCTTTGCCAGTTCTACTCGAATCCACTATTTGATACCAGCCATGTCCAGCGCCTGCAATACAAGAATGGTTCGGCCAGACCCGAACCTTTTGGCCAATTCTTAATGGTTTGACATTCTCCTTGTTGCCCTTCCATGTCAAAACACCATGCTCCTGACTGATCCTACCTACCTGCCAACCCTCATGCTCCTCTGGACCTGCGGTCGGCATTTCCGCATCACTGATGTTCCATGGCGAGAGAATACCCCATCCAGAATACGCTTTACATGGTTCTCTTCCTAATCCAATCGAGCCAAGACCCAACAGTACTTCAGGGGTCCCATTTACTCCTCTGCCTGGGTAGATACTTGCAACTTCAGCAACGACGGTGAATGCCAAGTTAGACCACGTTAGCGTAGCGTTCGGCCCTTCGCTAGGTGCTGAATGTGTTGCAAGTTATTAGATATCAAGTGTTATGTACACACCAGCATGAATCTCAAGGCTACAGTTCCGTTCTTTGAGTATGCTGATGGTGCCCCGAAGTGCTGATATCGCCATACTCTCATCTTCAGGGGTGTTTTCGTCAGCTGCGAGAACGTTATTAATTGAGGTCGTAGTCGGGGTGGCCCCAACAGAGAGTACCAATGGTATGGAGGGGCTAGCTTCGAGAACTGTTTCCGCAGTCACAAGCAAAGCCTCGAATTCTTGACGTAGTAAGTCCACAGCTGCTGCTTTTGAGCCTTGATAGTAGCTATGACCTGCATGAGAATATAGACCGTACAGTACGGCTGATCCTCTAGAACTCAGTTCCAGAGCGCCAGGAACCAATTCCGAAAGAATATCAGAAAAAGGTTGTGCTCCTGCCCTATGACCACCCATATCTACTTTGATGAATATCTTTGGAGCAATTCCAGATTTGATTTTTATTGCTTCCACGAACGGTAGTTGTCCAGGATGATCCACCATGACTGATACGCCACCCGGACCGAGTTCTTTCGCGATTAATGATAAACGGTCAACTGTGGAAGGAGTTATGGGGAAACTATATAGAAGCTTATTTTGTAAGAAAGGAATGAATATCGTGGAACAGATATCGTACATTCACGGGCCTACTTTTGCTTTGGTACTCTTTTAGTACCGGGACCACGTTTTCTGCTTCAACCAACGTAGATACGATGATGTTTGCAGGGCCGGAACCGCTACCAAGTTGTAGCTGTGTAAGTTCACTTGTCTTAGGTAATGCATAACGTTAATCGTATATCTAACCAGAGATAAAGCAAATAACACTGTCTAATATAAGATAGGCATAAGAGGGGGAAAAAAGGCTACCTTGTGTGTCTTGATATGTGCTCGCCATCCTAGCCCTAGTGCTTCTACTGCTTTCAAAATACGATTGCAGTTTTCCTTGACTATGTGGAGATCCAAAACTGCGGAAGGAGTCTGTACATCTTTCAGAGATTTATGGATGAACTCCTTATGCAGCTCCTCCTTTGTAGGAAGAGGATATTGCAAAACCATAGTCGCTCACTTCAACCTGGCGAAATATTAAGATAAATGGATGACAGTAGTTGGGCCAGATCATGAAAGATGTTTTCCCAACCTGACTAATCTACGAAGACCTTCATTTTGTGCCCACTTCCACAGCATATCAGAACTCAGGTTGCACTCGCAACAAGGTCTAAGCGGAGCCGACAATGGAGATGAGCAGAAATAGGCATTGAGGAATAATAAATCACTACGTTTAAAATCTTCACATATGTGTGCCATAAGTTCACATATCGAAGAGAGTTGAGAATGGATGATACCTGATCACGTTACGGGAGGCACGTGAAGATTACAGAATTATACGGTGACCTGAATATCCACATGCGCAACCAAAATCGCGTCTGCCGAAATGCTTCCACTTCACTTACAACTCCACAAACCATCTCAGTTCGATCACAATATCCACCTCTGGTGTCCGTTAGATGTACTTGAACAGCTCATGTGTGGTGCTGCTTCCCCTGGAGCACGAAAACCACATCGCCAAATGGTGAATCAACTATCTTGACCCCCAAAATTCAGTTTCGGAGGCGACTATCCTATTGCAACGATGGCAACGATGGCGGAGGGGACTGCAGTAGACTTCGAGGATATCGACTGGAAACGTCAGCAAGAGTTAGACGAGGCTAACTTTCAACGTCTGATCAACGCACCGCCAGAGCGTGATGAGAGTTCCGGACTCTTCGATCTCGACCGCCCACTTGACCTAGGTGAAAAGGCAGACGATGCGCAGGATTTCGAAGATATAAGTGATGACGATCTTCCAGAGGAAGAAGAGGGTACTGGTGTGAATGGTGCTGATGTACCTGGCCTCACGGATGATGCAGGGACAAGTAACGAAACTGATGACCTCTTTGGAGAAGGTCGCGCTTCTTCTCCGCTTGACGAACTTGAAGAACAGGATACGTTTCACCAGCCACGGATACACCCATTACAGCACTCTGATGAGGATATTGAGGGGCCGTACCAACAATCGACTGCAGAGCTCTTTGAGTTGAACTTTGGTCCAGAAGCGAAGCGGTACCTTGCTGCAAACCAGGATTTATCAATACCTGCGCCCGCCGAGACCGAGGAGGATTTCCTTAAGCAATCGTGGCCCGGCTTTAGGAAGGGTGTTATATTGAACTGGAACGAGCTTCTGCCAACGAAGAACGCACATTATATTCCGAAAGTCCCAGTCAAACCTCCGAAGCCTTTAAATCTTACAAAAGTCAGCTTAGATCTTGCTCTTGACCAGGAGAAGTCATTTAGAACTGCCGGACCAGCTGTATCAGATAAAAGGAAGCGTGTTCTTGAGGCTGAAGCAAGAGGTCTTGTAGCAATTGTGGAAGACTCTGCTGATGAGAAGAGCGTTGAAGACGAGTTCGAATGGGAGATACCTTCACAAACAGAGGCTATGAAAGGATTGACTTGGACGGACCTTGAGATTATATGTGATGACTGGGAGTCGAAGATCAACGCTGAATCATTTGATGTACCCATGGTAGAAGAAATACAAGAAGATGAGCTTGAAGAGTGGGATCGAGAAATCCTTGGACACTCTGCGAAGCGCAGAAAGGTCAAGCACGAAGAAGTCGATATCATGAATATCCCCCGGTATTCTGTACCGACATTCGACAACTTTGAGCAAGCTACAGCATGGATAGCTAAGCGGGTAACGTTAGATCTCAACGACCCTCAACTTCTTGTGGATGTCCAGGAGGTCAACCCTGCCAAAAAGCGACAGAGACTTGGTGGGAATTTCAAACGGACTGGAGGAGGAAGCCTTTCGAAGACACTCGGTCAACGGTACAATATCTCTAACGATGAAGCCTACGACGCGCTTAAAGAAAACCACCAGAGCAAAGTGCGGGCAACTATTGGCAACCTTAGCGTTGAACATAGTTTGCCCGCAATGAAGTTACAATGGCCATACTACAGGGTTAAGCTTTATACTCGGGAAGCTCGATCATTCCACCGACCGTCCATCAAGTTCAATAAGGTTGTCAATCAACATGTTACGTTCTCGAAGCCTGGTACACGAAAAAAGAAGAATGTGAAAGGACTCTCTACCCAAGAAGTTTTCAAGGAAACGAAAGATCTTTCACTTTTGGATGTATATGCAAATGCTACTTTGCTTGAGTATTCGGAGGAACACCCAACGGTTCTCTCCAATTTTGGTATGGGCAATCGCATCATCAACTACTACCGACGGAAAAATGCGGATGATACTGAACGCCCCAAACCCTCCGACGGGGTTGGCGATGTTACTGTTCTTTTGCCAGAAGACAGATCTCCCTTTGCAAATTTTGGTATGGTTGACCCCGGCGAAATTGTTCCAACAATTCACAATGCCATGTACCGAGCGCCTATATTTAAGCATCAGCCGAAAGATACCGATTTCTTAGTGATCCGAAATAGCACAGGTATTGGTGGAATGCAATGGTATATCCGCAATATAGACCACTTATATGCAGTTGGACAACAGTTTCCTTCCATGGAAATACCAGGTCCACACTCCAGAAAAGTCACCAACGCAGCTAAGAACAGGATGAAGATGATCGCCTTTAGAAAAATTCGACACAGCCCTCATCAGAACCTGAAGATAGGCGAGATTACTGCACACATAGCCGAATCAACGGATATGCAGAACAGGCAGAAGCTAAAGGAGTTTATCCATTATGACAAGATAGATAAAGTATGGAGAATGAAAGCAGGAGAGTCAGTCCCAGACGAAGCGACTATTAGATCAATGGTCACACCGGAAGAGGTTTGCGTTATTGATGCCATGCAAGTTGGATCACGTCATCTCGAAGATGCAGGTTATGCGGCACAAGATGATGACGATGATGCCGATGATCAAGCTGAAGGCCATAGTCTGGAACAGTCTCTTGCACCATGGAAGACTAGCAAAGCTTTCCTTGAAGCCTCTGCTGATAAGGCCATGCTTCAGCTTCATGGTGAGGGTGACCCATCTGGATGTGGGCTTGCATTTAGCTTCATCAAAACGTCGATGAAAGGTGGTTATATTGGTGCTCTGCAAGGCCCAAATGCTACGTCCGCCGATGCCATTGCGAGGGAGCGAAAGGCAAATGGTGGACATACATACAATGTCAAGAAGCAGCAGGGGCTATACAACGATGCGATCCGAGAAATCTGGGAGAAGCAAAGGTCGAATCTTTCTAATCCAACGGAACGCGCTGAAAATGATCTTGAGCGAGAACAAGCTGAAGAGGACGAAAGGCTAGGAGTGGAACAGACACCTCGCGGAGGGGCAACCCCAGCGGGCTTTGGTAGCTTCGATGATTCAGTCAGTCAAATAAGTAGATTCAGCACGGGGAGTCGACAAGGAAGGGTTATGCGGATTACGAGACAGGTTCGAAACAAGTTTGGAGGATTTGATGAAGTTCAGGAGATTGTCAAAGACGTCCGAGTCTGGCGCGAGTATCAAAAGCGTCGAGTTGCAATGGATGCCGAAAAGATGAAGTAAGTTGCTTGATAAGTGAGACTATGAACTGAGTCGCTGACTTGCCTTAGTGTGTACGATGCCAAGCCGACTGGCAATGCAGACTTTGATCGACAAGAGGCTGCAAGGTACGGGTCTCCATTAACATGCTCTTTTTCAGCATTATTAACCCAGGCACAGGATCAAGAAAGAACTCGCACGTCTAGAGCGCAACAAAGAACGTCGTCATGCTCGCGAGAAGCAAAAGGGGATCTTCCGAGCACCGTCAGAAGTGCAGGATGGTGGTTCGCCATCAGCTACACCGACCCAATCGGTCGAGAAGCCTACTGGAACTACACGAAAGTGTGCCAACTGTGGACAAATGGGTCACATCAAGACCAACAAAAAGTACTGTGATAATTGCGCACCTTGGTTCTACTATTCTCAACATCATTCTGCTCAAGTGACAAGAGATTGATCAGCTTACCTTGTGTCTATTCTCTTCCAGTGATAGAGCGTATAGGGCCCGCTTAGGCGACATGGACTAGGGTCTAATAGCCCCTAGTCGTTTGTTAAAATAATCAAGCAAACAGCAACCTTGAATACTTTTAACTATTTTCATACGGTTATGCTAACATTTTCACCCTTCCAGACTTTGTCCCATGCTTAACGGCACGATGAAACCGGAAGATAGCGTCCCCAACAATGGCGGCTTTGGCGCCATCAACGCTCCGTCGTTTTCCTCTTGATTTCTTCACACCTCAGGTCTTCATTTCATACGAACTACTCCGGCTTATTATACCGAATTCACTACTATTATGGTAGCTAGCCTTCATATGGTATTCACGAATCTTCACGTTGTACAGTATTGATATATACGCATGGCATTTTTTGCAGTTAATGTTGGGGGGATTAGGACAAATTAATGGGCGTGAAGGTGTTTTAGGAGTTATTTGCTCGAAAGGAGGGATGCGTGCATATAAACAGCGATGAGGTTCCCGCTCTCTTGCACGCATTCCATGACCAAATTGCAAGCATTATTGATTCATCAGAAGTGCATGGGTTTTTAGCCAGCGGTCTACATAGCACAGGGAATGCAAATACGATAGAGTATCTGTAGTTCTTCCACTGTCGTGAACTTCTCTTATCACAACGATGTGTTTAGTGCGACGTTATGGCTAACTTTCGACTGTCAGACTTCTAGGTTATAGATGATGTATCACATATCACACAGATAAATGCTTAAATTAAGCGCCAGAGAGAGAGAGAGAGATGATGCCGTTTTTATAAACGGGGATCTTTCTCGTGAATTATATATTGTACTGTGAGTATGTGAGTGTACGCGTGTGTGGTCGATAATATGTATGTATATTTAGTTATGTCTTGCATCTCTGCATATAGCCTCCCATTTTAATCTCCACCTATCCAAAATTATTTGATTACTCGTCTTTTTCTATAATGCATGCCGAAGGGATTTGGGTGGCGGTCACTAGTCAGGTTTAACAAAATACCGACAAAAACAACAGCTGGCTTTTCATTTGGTGCCAATGGAATTAATTTGCATCTGCCATGGACTTGTCCAGCAGTTCTATGATCCAATTCTCTGTATCTCATGTTCTCAACTACCGAGTCACCTCTGTTCCAGGAAACCCAAATGCCGCCTGAATATTCTGGAAAATCACCTGGGCTTGCGTTCCAGTGAGATCGGGTGTATCTGACCCCTGGCCAGGACCAAGGCCACAAGTCTTACAAACCATCAGTTTTCACTCTCACTATCAATGGGTAGACCTTTACTTACACTTGAACAGTCACTAAGGTTTTGGTCATCAGTCTCACCGCAGGCTCCTTGGTTTGCACCGACACCCGCGCCTGACAGTTGAGTCAGGCAATTGTCTAGATTGCTGCCACTGTTACAGCAGAAACGGATTGCACCAGCACAAGCACTTGGGCAATTTGTTATTGTCGGCTTCGTGGGAGTCGATGAAGCCGCTGTAGGGGCCGTGGAAGTCGACGCCAATGCACTTGAGAAGTTGGGGCTGGCGTCGCCATCCTCATCTTCAACAGGAAATGCAATAGCAGTAGGATTGGCGCTGATGACTGGATCTTTCACAGGCAGATACTGTGACAACAAAATCTGTCGGAAGACATTGTCGACGATAGCGCTTCCCCCGGAAAACTGAGGATTTTTGATACATTGGGTTAGAATATCATTCATCGTAGAGTTGCAGCTGCTGAGATTGGAATCTTGGCCTGGGTTTTCACCGGCTGTTTGATTCATGGAAACGTTGACTACATCTGTCAATGCCACTGTAACCTGGCAAA
The DNA here is from genome assembly GCA_002812745.2 of Scytalidium lignicola. Taxonomy (NCBI): domain Eukaryota; kingdom Fungi; phylum Ascomycota; class Leotiomycetes; genus Scytalidium; species Scytalidium lignicola. Next base: position 116,533 of record NCSJ02000030.1, read on the forward strand.
ATCCATCTGTGCAGAAAGCGTTATCGTCAGAGCTGGTGTCGAAGGAACAGATTATTGGCTGCATAGCTGGTATTACGGTTCCCTCTACATCGACTCCTGTATAGTCATCGTCGGAGATAATGTCATTGCGAGCAGGGCCGACACAAGTGACGGTGGCGTTAATATGCCCGAAGAAGAGAAGAGCTAGAAAAATGTAAAAAGGCATTTTGATGTGGAAGTACGGTGTTAGGACTTGTCGTTCGTGGGCGCGGGCATCATCCCTTTTCAATGATCGAAGAGAGTTTCTACCACGTAATCCGTACAGGCTATATTAACTGATCTCGAACTGAAATAGCTTGTGTCTCACCTGAATTTCTATTTTAAATTTACAGACTAGTTGCTTGTCTAATATCTGGGAGAAACAAGAAACGGCCGCAAGACTCGGTGGCTCGGCATTACCAGTATGGTTTCCTAACAGTCCTTTCGGACCCTTAGTGCGAGAGACATTGTAAGGAGAGCTTTCCTGAACTAAATTGCGGACGCCACACGAAACAGCGCCTAGCAAAGTCTCCTGTAACGCTAAGAACCCCCCCATGATAACGTGTGATATCGTTAGATTTTAGTTCGGAGGATCTTAGACTTGGGATTACATTGGTAATCAACTCTCTTCTAAGCTCGGCACTTTGAATTAAAATAACCATGCATTTCCCATACGTTTAACGCTATTTGGCAAGATAGCGTCATATTGCTGACGAGATCAATATGGAGTGGAGAGTATGAAACCTCCATACTCGTATTATTGAGCTTACTTCTATATTTGAGATTCTATCACACTAAAAACAGAAGTTTGAAAAGTAGTTGGCAGAATCTCAAATATCAGAGAATATAAAGGACAAACTATAAGCTGCATAGTACCTGCAAGAATTCTTTCCTTTAGGCTATTAAAAATGAATTTGTTTACTATCTTCAGTCTTTTTTTTCTATCTTCAACTTTCCCTTACCTTCCCTTTAACAACAAAGAAGCCATGGGCTATACAACCTCTCTACTCCGCCACAGAGAAATCAGCAAATGAAATAGAAGGTGTCAAGGCAGCAATTGAGAAACGGGTCCTGTCAATCACCTTCCTCGAAATCAGAAATGGACAACCCTTCCCCATGAGCTCAACCAACCAAGGCATTGTGAATCGCGCCCTTGATGGTGCTATAGACTTGGCGAGAACAGCTACATCCGTTCAAGCAGATGATGCTCAATATCTCCGCTGGTTTCGAGACCCGGCAAACCATGGTAGCATTATTAGTCAGTGATTGTCCGAGTCTACACTTTCTCTTCGATAGCTAAGGATCACAAATAGATAACTATCAACGTGTGGCTGGGATACGCGACGGTACAACGAATCTAGGGTCAGTAAATATTATCATTGTAAGTTCTTGCACCACGAAAGATTACATGGAAAGCACAACCAGTAACCATCACGAAATGTCCCACAGGCAGATAGTATACAATCGGCCATCCAAGCTGGAATACCAATCACTAATCCACCTCAGGGTGCGGAAGTGGGAGTCGCGGCAACAATCCCATCAAGAAACACAATTGTATTGTTTCCAGATTGGCTGGAGGCACCTGATCTGTTTGCAAATACGGTACCTGCGGACCCAAATTCAGTCCAACAGATCTCTGATAATATGGCAACTCGTGGCGGCTACCTTCTTCATGAGGTAGGTAAGCGTCCAACGTTAAGTTAGCATTTGACTGACGCTTGGTTTATTAGTTAATCCACTTCCTATCTCGTAGGCAAATGGCCGCAGTAGTCGCCCACGATGCTCAGATTCCCGGATTCAGGCCTACCAGTCTGCCGGGCTCTAGTGTGTAGTCACTTGGGTCAAAATCTTAAATCTTTGCTGCTGACACTTGAATAGACCGCAATAGATACCTGAGGAGTTCTACCCAAGTGCTTGATATGGTACCCAGAAACTGGAGGGATCCAAATTCAGATGTATGGTATTGCAGGGTGCAATGTTGGGACGCGGAGAATCGACTAACATCGTTCTAGGCCGACCAAGCAGTCTCAGACTCTCTTCCATCCGAAGCCGATGTCGCGTATGGAGCCGAATTAGCCTTGGCCCTTCCGCGATATAATAGAGGCGCAACTGCAGCGGCATTCAATGCGGACAACTATGCTGGCTTCGCCGTTGGTAAGCCATTCTCATTTCCTCCCGCTACTTAAGCTCGTTGAGCACTTACTGACATTCTTAGCTTGGATGACCCACTTTAACCCTTATGCGTCCCCGGCTCCTGAAATTCCAAACCTGGGCTCCGCGACCCAAAGGAATCCATATCCTAGCTCAGTTGCTCTAACCTTCCAAACCGTTTCTAATCAACTCCGAATTACAAATCCTTTGACGGCAGCTGCAATAGCAATATTGGGCTCGCTTAGATTTGGGACTGGGGGGGCTGCGAAAGGAAGGCTTAGCGGCGAATTTTGATCTAGATATAAAACAGAAACCTTAAGATTTGAAAGCTTCATAGAATTAATAAAGAGCTAGTTTGACTTTACATACTTTCATATACAAGTTATAAGATAAGGAAGTTTACCTCCTTAATTTAATATAGTTTATATTGACTCCTAACCGTAAGCTAGCAAAGGAGTTGACCATATTATACGTGAAAGGGTACCAAAAATGAATCACCCTCAATTCCAGCCTTCAAGGTTCCTCAGCTGCAGACGCAATGGCTAAGCCACAATCTAATAATATCAGTCCTGCTCTTGCTTGCTTATAATGATTACATCTGTAGCGAGCTTGGCTACTTAAAAAGGGCGATAACCGGCAAGGGTCTGCGGATCTAGACAACCTTGCTGCGGCTCTTCAACAACGTGCTTATGCACAGTACACTTGCTCTTTTATAAATAAAGTTGTTTCCTCCGCGATATTATCTTATGAACGGAGCTGTTATCAACAGTTTCATTTGTCGACATTTTTGCGCCGTAGTAAGACTGAGAGATTGAGTGGAAGATACAGTAGGTGAGGCAGAAAAGACCCCAATAATAAGATCAAATGTGACAGGAAATATCCCTGTTCAATCTGTATCGCACGTGGCTTGAGTTGTGAGCCTCAGATTCAATATGGTTTCAGTGCGCCACCCCCTGCACACAATGAGCCTCTGGTTGAAGAGAATAGTGTCCTAGCACGTCTTCAAAGGTTGGAGGGGATTGTCTTGGGAAACTCCAACAGCTTGCCGCCACGGGCGGAACACCAGAGGGCTAAGCATGCCAGTGGAGAATCGCAGGGCAATTTGGTTCAATTGGTTCACTCAAAATTAATAAATGAAATAGGGATTCAGGAAAACAAGCTATGGGTTGAAGTTCCTTTATTTTGAGCAGATCCCCTTGTTTTTGCTAAGATAGATGATTGCTGCGGACCTGACTCACTATGTACAGCTTCTCGATGTGACAAGATGATCTTTCGTTTGGTGCCGACTTAGCAAATCTTAGCTAACAATGGTCAATTTCAGGAGTCCCACTCTGGACGCTGTGATGGGAGCGGCGCTACGGAAGCTCGCTGGATATTCAGGCGAGAATATATATATAAGGTATTCACAACCTGTACTACTCCTTAGCTTTCATCCTTCCTTATATCCATGAATAAAAATTGTCCTCGATAAGTGTCTTAATATAGTGATTTCGTTCCAGACAGCCCCCACAACTCGCTCGATAAGCAGGAGGACGCTAGAGAATGTTTGTCCTCCCATCCGTCATCCAACTATTTGATAGAGATATAGTATTTGCAATACTACCGTCTTGTAACAAGATATCCGATCTGACATATCGCTATATTAGATTTTGTTAGGCAAGAGCTAGCTTTATTGTGGTAAGTCGGATAGAGGAACTGGAAAATATTGAGCTAAAGAATTTCGTGTTAGATTTGCTGCGTCAAATTGCTAAAATGAAGCCGTCTTTGAGATCAAGAAGTCGATTATGGAGTTGGCACTGAGGATTTGAATGAGATGAACGAAAAAACTGACCTTGCGCAGACGGGGTTAATCTGGTATGCAATCTCATGCGTTCTGTTCCTTCTACTGCACCGTACCAGACTTCCATCTCCTCTAATGCAACAGACTTGTTTTCACTGACAGCTAAGTCCTTGACTACACTTGAAATGTCCCCATTCTGTGAACTTTCAATCAAGTCACTCACACCTGCCAGCCTCATTTCTTGGAAGCCCAGGCGCGAATGTACCTGGGTATTCCAAACAGCCAAAGAAATTACTATAACGATGACAACTATAGCCGGAACAAGCATAACAAGTACTCTTTCAGTCCTAAGCTGCAAAACATCTTGCCTTGATGGTACATTGACAGTGTCCGAAATCCATTGTCGAGTCATAGTCATAGCTATTGCACCTGAGCCAACTTCAATGAATTTTGTCAGATTGGCGATGGTCCAATCATTCTGACTCGTCGTATCAATGGTGGTTGTAAAAGCTTGCGGCAGTGGGTCAGTATTTGAGAACATTGGCTGGTACCCGAATACACTGACTCCGTATCCAATAACCGACACTCCTAACCATAAAGCAAGATCACCATGAGGGCCATATGGGGACTGATGTTGCGATGGCCCACCTAACTTTTTGAGACTGGAGACAGTCTGAAACTTGGATGCTCCATTACCAGTAGAGAATTCATGGTCGACAAGCTCGATGTCCACAGTGCAAGCTATAGCCGAAATTCCATAATAACCATTCTTAATCATAGAGGGCGTTCCTACAGTCAAGAGGCCTCCTTCAATTGTACCGTTGACTGCAGCGAAAATAAGCGTTGAAATGGTTCTGGTGGAGTTGACCCATTCGATACTGTCAATCCAAACCGTCATCTTAGGTTGCAGCCTTATTGACACTGAATCATTGCTGTTACCATCGATCTTATCTTTGATGTGAGTTGCAACTTTCAGGTGACGATTCGACTCTTTATTGCCAGACACATCACCGATCAACTGGAGAGAGTGACCGTCGCACTGGATACTTTTGTTCACTTTGATGGCACGGAGAGACAAATCACCCACAAGCGAAAGGTTAGCTCTATCTACGATGAAGGCTCGTTGGTCCGGCATAGGTTCGGTAGTAAGTCCACTGGCCCAGGAAGTGTAGTAACTCATGGCAGAAGCCATTGGACTAGGTAGGGGTCCAGGTGGGTTGTATTGAGTTACAGGCAAACCCAGCCCCCCTCCAACGCCGTAGGAGCTTTCGTAATTATGGGTTATGTTCTGATGTGTGTAGACAAAACCGAGGATGGTAGATCCAGTTTGGAGACTAACCGTCGAGAGAGCAATGAGTATTATGACCGTCGCCGTTTGCACATTTCGAACGCCCCATAAGCCTTGTGGAAGTGAGATTAGCGAGCCCTGAACAACAGAGAGTCGCGTGTTGATCTCCTTCAGGGTGTGAGGTTGTAGGTAAAGGGTCGGCCAGATGGCTGCTTCTCCGAATTTGTAAGCAGAGTAAGCTATGGAGGAAAGGCCAAGTCCATATATTGTATTGATGATACCCTGCACCAAACCTAAATGCGTCGAAGCCCAATTGACCGATCCATGTACAGAGCATCCTATAGCCCAACTCGGACAGGCGAATGTTTGTTCACTAAGCCACATGGTGAAGCCGAAAGTTATTATAACGCATGTGATCCCTAGAACAAAGGCAACAATGAGCATCGGGTTACGAGAAAGAAAACGCCATAAGCCGGTCGTCTGGTGCCATTTATAATGGTACTCTTCTGTTGTAACCTCTGGGGGAGGTTTAATAGGAACGCGCTTGTCCAGGTCGATCATCTGGGGGTGGTCATGGAGGGTTCCCATAACGGTCTCGCGGGTTTCGCTCGCAGGGATGGAGGTGATCATAATGAAGATTGTGTGGATTATTCTTGCGGCTACCTGAAAGCTTCTCTGCCGTTCTTAGGATGTTAGGGACGTCAGAGTCGAGAATAATTGTAGGACAAAGAAAGTTGCCTCTATATACCTATAACTAGGACTCTAGAGGTGTAGGACCATCCGTACTCCGTCCGAATACCCCCGGCACATATTTTGTCAATTTGTCAGTATCTGTCAGCTAACCTTTTCATCTTTCTTCTACGAAGGACTGAGTGAGTAAATGCTAACGTAATCCATAGTTCCTATTTTTATAAATAAGCTTTGACATCGGCTTCACTGCCGAAAACTTAATTTCAGTTTAGCTCACAATTTTTGGGTGTCCTACCGCCGCATTACTGTATGAGGCTAGACTGCAGATCCCGGTAAGGGAACTCCCGAGTGCTATTTATGGTTGACCGGTTGGTTGGTGTCATCCTCGATTCCAGCCTCATCGGCCGTATGCCTCGTATCAGGCATGTCGCCAATGCGTGCTGAGCTTACTTGGAGTTTCAGGCCGACGTGGGCAGCATCGGGTGGAATTAAAGATTCGCCATGATTGGTGCCAAGCTTGCCATGGCATATTTTTTGTAGGGTGCGTCGATAGTCTCGAATTACCTGCCACTCAGCGGGTCAAAAGTGGTCCGCTGCGGCCAACACGTCAATTTCTATGCTCTCACCCACCAAAGAGAGCAATTCTTGATTCGACTACAGAGTATATATACAGTAGGATGAGCAAAATGCTACTCTAGCAAATTTAAAACAAATTATTTTACACAGTAGCATTTTAATGGATCATTTTTTACTGAACATAGGCTAAATAAATGTAAAATATTATTTACTAATATTCTTTACAATTTGGCACTAAATCGTGTACAATATCATGTTCTATTGTAGGGATTTTAGATATGTCAAAGCTTCATACAGTGCTGTTCAAAATTTTAACTTTCCTCATGCATTGTTTTCTGCCCTACCCATTTACTACTACTACTAACAAAATCATGGCTATACTATCCCCCCCTCCTAAATACTTCACACATTACAAGGGTAAAAACCAGGATTACTACAGGGGTTTTTACAAGAGGTTTTACAAGGGGTTAGGCCACTCCGGCCAGAGTGGTTAGCTAATTAGAGGTATAATAGGCGTCAGCTTACAATTGTTTATTTGTTTACTATTTACTATTGATAATATACTGGTTTAAAAAGTACAATAGAGTATATACAGTACAATATCTTACTAAGGAGTACTAAATCATACTTCCTACAAAGGATAACTTCAAAAATGGAATCCACAGGCTAATACTACACTAGTCAATATACTAGCCAATATACCAACCGGTACTACATTGTTTTATTCTTTACTGGCACATTCCTGATAGGTTTCCTCCTGAGCTTGAATTAAGAGATGTAAGAGAATAAGCTATTCCAACGGCCTTTGAATTACTTAGTTATTGTAGGAGGACATGCAAAAAAAAGAACTACTCAAGTGATCCATTAGTAGAGAACGCGTTAGCTTTGCTCAAATTGGAGTTATTTGGACATTACAAAAGTTATAGAATTAAATCTTTACAGATGAAGTTTAGACTATGAGTAGAAATTATACTATAGCTTATAGTATTTTTAAAGAAGATAGTTTTGACTAGTTTACTTTTGATATAATGTCAGAAAAGTTTTAGTCGAAGCTTAGTTTAGATGTTTTATAGTTTAATTGTTAAAAAGAAAAAAGGACCTAGCAAAGTTTTAGAAGAAAAAATAGGAGAAAATGAATTTAGACCTTTATGATTGTTATATACTTTCAGAGTTTGAAGTGTTTATAGTATATCAATATCAGGTTACTCGTGTCCAGATCACATGATGTTAGGAGAAGGATAGGAGTCTGAGGTCTAGCTGCTCCTTAGCTACTGACTCTTATCTATAAAGAGGGCAGCTTCCCCTACTTTCTGACGGAGTCAGATAAATCTTTGTAATTAATAGTATACAGAAATCTTAGATCGAGTTTACACTTACCTAACGGCCACTTCACTGCTACCTATCTACTCTCTTCTAGCCCCCTGGTCTCTCTTCACTCTACGGGTTAAGCAGAATCTTGTGATTGCCAAATTTGCGGAGAATGAAAAGAACCCGTCTTATAAGTGCGCACACTTGATCCCCTACTTGGACTTGCTCATATGGTCTAAGGCAGATATTCTGCTCTCAAGTAATGAAGAACCTGGGCTTATTTGTTGCCGACCAGACAACAATGTCTCCAAATGACGAACCGGCTTGAGGATTTTTCATGATCAGAAGTTATAGACAAGCTGTTCCGATACAATTATTTTCAATAATCAGAAATTACATTATCTGCTAAATTTTCAGATTTTATCCAGGTCATCCCCAGCCATACAACGGTACCTAGACTATCCAATTCCTGTGTCGACAGGAAATAGATCTGAGCATAAAGTCCTTAAGAACGCGTTGCCGATTGTATTGGGAGTGTGGTTATATGCACTATTGTTAGCAGCAGAAGTAGGGTTAAAAAAGCCAACTGCTAAGACCAATCAAGACCACACTCTTGATCTCAAGACATTTTCTGAGAAGCTTATATCTCCAGTGGTAACGACAGTGTCCACACAATATCCGGATAATTTTAAGACCCAACCATGACCTTGCGACCACGATGGACCTCCAATGAAAACGTAGACCTAAGGAAATCGCTCTAAGGAATATGACCCTACTTCTAAAAAGTAAACAGTTTATGCAAAATTTATACAACCTTACTAGAATAGCACTTACTAAAAGCCATTTTAGAAGGCAGTAATTCAAAATAATTAGTAGTTGATAATATAAAGGGGTATTAAATTGATACACACAATGCGTTAAATCAATCCATTCAATCGATACCGAATATTCACGAAATACATTTTTATGTCTTACTACTATTCTTATTACAGTTTCTTCTACGATTTATATTAGTATTTCTACTCTACTTATTATAATTTAATTATATATTCGTGATAGTTAGGGTTCAGAATTGATTTCGTAGTATTTGATATTTTCTTAATTGATATTAAAATCAATGTTTTATTATAATAAAGCCACCATATATATAGAAGTACGTGATTTGGCCTGCCCCTCGAGGCCCTTTAAGTTCGTTTCAACTAATGTGGACCGGTAAGTCAGTAGGTCCCTTGTCAGGTCCTTGCGCTTCTACCTTATCAAGTAATTAAGGTTAAAGGTACAAGATTACGGCTATTACGGCAGCTGCCGCTCACTGAAGTAGCCCATGGGGGGTTGGGGCTATGCCTATCATGCAGCAAAGTTTCTGCCCAGGCTTTATCAGGCTGGTTTTAAGCTTACGAAAAACACCTTCCTTTTCCATCAAACTAATCCCTATACTCGGGTTTGTTGGCCGTATTTGCATAAATTCTAATAAACCCCATCACGACAACTTAGAGTCTGTGAAGGCTACTTGGTAAACTAGAAGTAGACACTCCTCTCACTAACCCACATCCCACTTTGTTGACCTGTCTTCCTGGACTCTCTCCAGGCCATCTATCCGGAAAATATGGCAGTTGCGGAGCAGCAGTATGATACCATTCAAGGTCCCTACGATTACATCCGTGAAGCGTCCATCGCCTTGATCGAGCGTGAGAATGTGCATGAAAAAGTAGCACCATTTATCAAAAACGCTCGAATTCTCGAGCTGGCATGCGGATCAGGCTTCTACACCTACAGCTTCCTCGAATGGGGGGCTAGCTCTGTACTTGGGGTAGACATCTCTTCCGTCATGATCAACGAAGCCCGACGCATAGGGAAAGAAGTATCGTTCATACAAGCCGACTGTTCAATCCCAAAAGCCTACGACGGCGGGCCCTTTGACATCGTCTTCGGCGCCTGGCTCCTTAACTACGCCCCAGATCGCGCTGGTCTAGTTAACATGTTTCGCAACATCGCCATGAATCTTAAGGACGGTGGGCGTTTTGTTTCGGTCACAGTTCCACCCTCTTCGAATCCGATTGATTCTGTTAATGCCGAGGCAAATGCTCGTCCTATGCCTGCGGGATCAGGGTATTTAATTTATAATCATATCAAAGACGTCGAAGATGGGATTTTTTTCCGCGTGCATGGTGAGACGCCCGTCGGAGACCTGAACTTTGAATGCTACCACCTGAAGAAGGAATTATACGAGGAGGCGGCGAGAGAGGCGGGGTTAAAAGGCAAACTGGAGTGGGATGTTACGAAAGTTCCAGAGAGGTACCTAAAGGGAGAAGGACCGGGAGGTGCAAGTCTGGTTGAATTGGAAACTTACAAGACTATTCCCAATTATGGAGTGCTAACTATCGTTAAGTAGAGATTTGCATGAAAGTGGTTGAGGGCAATTTCACAGAAATCGGTGCTTTGTTCAAGCTTGGTCAATACACAAATAGAATTACTCCAGGTCCTGCCTGTTAAATCCAGCCTACGTGTAATATTTATTATACAATCATTTTATGGCCCCGTTATCCCAACGTATGTATCATGTCTCCACTGAGCGACTTTGTGCATCGCGCCTATATTGAGTGACAGTAACGGTCTTCACAATCCTAGACGTAGCCGTACTAGCATCAGGTTCTTCGTCTTCCCATCCACCACTGAAGACATTAGCCTCCGAAACTCCCTTTTTCCCTGTCAGATCAAGCTTGTTCTCTGAATATGCAGGACCTTGCGCGTTGCTCGCGATTCTCTCTTCGCTTCCAGCAGGATCGAAGTTATTGCCGTCTCGAATGTTCTGCAGGGTATATTGGGGCCTGTTGGCGCTACTTTTTGCAAACGATCCGAGTTTGAAGATGCGAGCCATCAATGGCCATAGATGTGGCACATTGGTCACAATCATGGCGGTGGAAATCTCACCTGCGTACCAGTTGAGGTAGACCAGGGAGCCAACTGGAGCGCTGAAGTTTGTGATTCGATTGAGGATGGCGCAGAGAATCTAGACTAACTTAGAGAGGTGAGAAAGACTGGGAAAGGTGTGGTGTAGACTTACCACTAGCCCACCCAGGCTGAAGACGCCGATGAGAGCACATTTTCTGAATAGAAATTAGATTAACTACATTTATCAACGATCCAGACCTGTGACAAACCTCCCGAGTGGCAACCTTGATTTTATTAGGAGAGGAATCGGCAGACATAGCATAATCGCATCGCCTGTGATATTGAGGCACGCATCAAGTATCATATGATTTCGGTAAGTCATACACTGCTCTGTTGAGAGAACCAGAAGTCAGCTAGAGACCGTTTGGGGACATGTGCTAAAAACGTAATATACCATGCGCTGCCGGGACAGGAATCGTGTCGTAGTACAAATGGAATGGACAGCACCAGACACCAACCAAGAAAATCATAACAACGACATAACCCACGGCTACATAGACCGACACTGCAATGACGGCTGTGTGGTATTTGTCCAATCCTTTTCTAAAATATTTGAGGAGTCATTAGCACATCATATTCGGCCGCAACGCACTTTCTCTCCTTTCGTGGCAGTCGACGGAAGCAATCCAATCTAATCAACCAGGAAGAACTCACGTCATACGGAAATAAAGTATCAGAAGGCAGGCCTTGCAGCCCCAAACGCATGTAACTTTGCAGATTTCCATGACAATTCCAAAGATGGATCCCATGGTGGCCAGATGGAAGTCTTCAGGTGTCCAACCGACTATATCTGCTGCTGTGACAAAATTGTTTCCCCAGAGGACTTAGACCCAGATAGAGTAAATAACCGTGACAAAAAGTCCCTGTTGTTACCATTAGCCCTAGACAGATCAGCCCAGCCTAGCAGCAAAGGTGAGTTTCAATTATTGCCACAACAGACGGAGGAAAGAGGTCGGTCATACACAATTGAAGAACATGATGTAGTCATCCAATCCAAAGAGCCGGTCTATATCAAGAAGGCTTCTCGCAGGTCTGCTGCTGCCCATTGATTGAAAAGAACTGAAGCGCCGAATCACCTTGGAAGCGCTGTTGCAATGTTAGGAGTTGTTCAACCAATTAACGGGGTTGTCTTGGTTTGGAAGATGTCAGGAAGCAGAGTGAGGAGTACTCACATTCTAGCTGCTATAAAGAGTGACACAATCACACCAAGTACCACCAGCTCAGTCACAACTGACCGTCCCCCAGGGATCATCTTGCACCACTTCACAAGCTAAGGAATTGAACACCCTCACGGACTACGATGTTTAGCTGTGGAGGAGGGTCTACAGTGCGTACAATTCTTTGTCCTCAGGAACGATCCCGACGAGGAGATGGTCCTGATTTCAAATAGGTACCACCATCCCCTCGATATCGGTGGGTCATGCAAGGCATGAACTCAAGAAGATGACTTCGGTTGCTTTTGTGTCTCATCGGCTCAACCCAGCATTCCAGATGGCTATCGGGATTTCCGAGGGACTTCCAGTGATCCGTTCATGCTTTGGCAACAGGAGAATTACAGTAGCAAAACCATTCAAATTCGTATGCGCTGGGGTTGAAATTAGCTCACCAGGGGACATGAACAAGTGGTCCTGACCCTTGTTTGATACTTGCCTTCGCCGCAAGAAGCATTAAACTTCGGTTACAAAAACAAAACAAAAGATTAAACATTTTTTGATTCTCAGTCTGAAAGATTCTAAGGCAAAGTTTTTAGGAAACACAATACCTCGTGCAAGGCTCTCAATTCAAGTACCGTATCTAAACTAAGATGCGGCGAAACTTTTGTAGGATAAATATTAAGCATTTCATGGACAGCAGCTAGAGGGGCTAACAGTTGGTGCACTCGGACCCCTGGGTGGTTGGTTCGCAATAAGAACGGCGCAACCGAGCGTATCTTTCTAGGCTGTGTCTTTTTGCTCGGGGGGAGCGATCCGGCGGCGCAGCTGGTTCTAGACGTTATCGGGCGCCTTGCGAAGTTACCATTGGCTGTGTTGACAAAGGCGTCGGGGACGGGCCGCTCAGCGGACAGACCAAAATCCCCTATAGAGCCAGAGCACTAGTCTTCCTTCTTCGATATCTCTAGATCTTGCACGCAATCACCATGGAGTCTGCTGCAGAGCATGATGTCGAGAAGGGTGTGGCAGCGAACTCAATCGAAGTCCATGCCACAGCTCACAACTCTACTGACTCTGATGGCAAACACAGCTCCCTCGATCACGAAGACGACGGCGGNCCCACGTCCTCCTTCCGAGGGAAAGCTGGGCCATTGGGGGGTTAAGATAGAGCACATCTGGGGAGTTGAAGCCCGCGGCATCACCCGCGTAAGGACCAAGGAGAAAAGCGTGCCTCGTCCACTTCACGACTACTTCCACATGTTCTCGCTGTGGTTCAGCATCAACTTGCAGGCCATTAACATCATAATTGGGCTTCTTGGCCCGCTAGCATATGGCCTCGGCTGGGTGGATTGTGTTTGCATTGTGATATTTGCGAATGCGCTCGCCTCTTGTGGAATTGCGTACCTGGCTACCTTTGGCCCGGAAAGTGGTAACAGGACGATGGTATGCTTTCTCATATGCCGCGATTGGTTGCCAGCTAACTTTGCTTCCGCATTGGCAGATTATTGGCCGCTATTTCATGGGTTATTGGCCTTCGAAAATTGCAGCCGTCTGCAACATCATCCAGCAAGTCGGCTTTGGCACCATTGGGTGTATCATTACCGGTCAGATTATCACAGCAGTCAATGGAGAGGGCTTGAGTTTGGCAGTTGGATGCGTCATCGCTGCGCTGTGCATTGGTTTGATCGCTACTTTTGGCATTGACTATCTGAGCCAAATCGAAAGGTAAGCACACACAACCACCAGGAGCCTGCGTACAGTACAACGTTCAAAAGGCTAACGAAACCAACAGGTTCGGATACATGCCACAGGCGGTGGCCATCTTCGTGTTGATCGGCTCGGCAGGTAAGAACTTCGACACTACCGCTGTCTCCATCGGTGATTCTGGAACCATTACCGCCAACCGCTGCTCCTTCTTCGCCTTGGTCTTTGCTAGCATCATTGGCTTCTCTGCCATCAGCGCCGACTTCTACGTCTACTACCCCAAGACCTACCCCAAATGGATCACCTTCGCATCCACGTGGTCCGGTATCTGGGTCGCTTTAATCTTCTGCAACATCGTTGGAGTCGGCATTGCTACTGGCGTCCCCAACGTCCCCGAATGGAGCGACGCCTACAACATCTCATCCGGTGCGCTGATTTATGCCTGCTACAGCGGCCTCGGTGGTTTTGGCGGCCTCTGCGTCGTCATTCTTGCGCTAGGCTCCATCACCAATAATGCACCATGCAGCTACAGTGCAGCATTGACAATACAGGTTCTTGGATGCTATGCGAAGAAAGTCCCTCGCTGGTGCTGGTGTGTTCTCATCACCATAGTTGAGGTAATATAAGCCTCACTTCTTCGCTTCCAAATGTATCTATCTGCCCTCATTATAATGCTGACTCAAACACAACAGCTCGTCCTCTCCGTCGCCGGCCGCAACCAGCTCTACAACGTCTTCGAGAATTTCCTCCCGATGATGGCATACTGGATCTGCCCCTGGATCACCATCGTCCTCGAGGAGCATCTCATCTTCCACAAACTGACCGGCAAGGCGTTCGACTGGTCCATCTATGAGAACAAGAGTAAGCTGCCGATTGGACTCGCAGCGTTCCTGTCCTTCCTGATTGGTTTCGCGGGGGCCATTGTAGGCATGTACCAGATTTGGTACACGGGTCCTATTGCGCTGAAGGTTGGCGGCGCGTATGGAGGTGATATTGGGGCGTGGCTCGCTATAGGCTTTACAGGTATTGTGTTTCCGCCGTTGAGATGGTTGGAGTTGAAGAAATTTGGGCGGTAAATCTAGGTTCCTATACTCAAATATAATGTATGTTAGAGTGCTGAGATTAAGCCACAACGAAATTATAACGATTTATGATTATCTCCTCACAATATCGTCATACTAAAGACAGATTTTTACAAATGAAACGTAACCTTTGAGGTAGCTAATTATATGCGCGCACGTATGTATACTGTAATATAAATCAGTTAGTTTAACTTGACNTTTTTTTACATTACTTAGACTTTACGATACTGACGACTGGTGATATACTTTGAGAGTAAGCTTATTATTTGATCGAACAAATTTAGTATTAATCTTAAAGAAAAAGATAAAACAAAGACTTTCAACTACTTGTAAAAGGACATTAGAAACGTTATAACACTGTGAGGTCATAGACTCAGGACTGTTTTGTGAAGAAGTACTTTTTGCCCTTTGTAGATTCTGGCTTCTTTACTTAGCTTAGCACGACCTCATGCTCTTCATGAGGCAGACAACTATATTCTTGAGTTTTAGGTAACTATAATCATCATCATCATCATCATCATCATCATCATTATCATCATCATAACTGTCGTGATTTTGTTTTACATTTAACCTTGACAATCATAAATTCATAATTAAATTATTCTTTCCCTGTGGCCTTATATTATACCCTTTCTTTCTTACTTTAGTCCTTCCCGAGGCGCATACTCGTAACAGTTATTTGAATAGTTGAAATCTTTTAACGCAAAAACGGAAACCCATCAGAAACTTGAGGTTTGGACCTCAGTTTTTCTGAGATGTCCCGTTCGGTATCGATTGAGATTATAAGCATACTCGATCGAACCCTGCTGAGAAAGAACCAACAAGTCCTCTCGGCAAGTCCTAAGCTCTAGATGTACTAGAGGGAACCTTAAGATTAGAGTAGTTCCGGAAGGCTTAGACGGCTTTCGTAGAATATAATAATTAAATTGGTGTTTAAATAGGATGAGGAGAGAGGAGATAAGCGAGGCTGACTTTGGGCTGATGGCCTGTGCTTGTGTAGATTGTGGATAGAGCGGAGTTAACTGCAGTGTTTTTGGATGGTTCCGAAAGTTGGGAAGTAAGGGACAGAAGAGGAAATGGAGAGGTTGGTAGTTTTGGGTTTTGGGATTTTGGGAGGCGGTGTGTTTGGGATGTTGAGCTTGGGGTTACGTGTAGTTGGTGGGGAGAAGAGAAAATGAGGGTCTAGTGGAGAGCCAATCTCGGTGGTTATACTGGTGAGCGAGCAGTATGACGATCATTATAGCCGTTTAGGTATTGAGCCTTGAGCATTGCCTCTTTTCATGTTGGTGATTCTCGCATGTTGTGTACGTGGCGATGCGCAATCTTATTACCACAGTACAGAACCATAGACGTTGGTAGATACAGCATGTATGTAGCAAGATCTATCTGGTCGGCACGTAATTGCATCGAACTTTGGCGACTCCCAGCGCAGCGTCTGTAAGCGTTCATCCCACTGTTCTGCTAGTCCGATCTCGATCTCAGCCTCAGCCTTATGGCGACTCGAGACGTGACAAAAGGGTTTGTATCATCGTAGTCACTATCGTCACAGTCATTGGCCAGGCCGACCTATCGGTAAAGACAGCCACCTTCGATGACTCGTGGGCGAATTGGGGCCACTTTTTCTGGGAAGGAGCAGTATCCAAGTCGAAGGAAGCGGCAATACGTCTGTACAGCTCCATTCAGAGACCATCCCACCGGGTTTGCAATTTTTTCCAAGGCGCATTCGCGCTCACCGTCTGTTTCCTGCAGGGTTGGCGAAGAGCCTCGCACCCGAGACAGCCGCCGTAGTTCGACGGGGACTTAACCGCGAAGAGAGAAGAACGACGCTGGCACAGACGCAGGCGCCGATGCAGGCGCACAAACAGGCACAGGCACATGGACCGGGCGGGCGGGAAGGAGCCAGGCCAGGAACGCCATGCCGGGTGATATTAATAGAAACAACAGATGAACCTCACAAGAGATGGCGGGCCGTAAGTGGTGGTGTTTGGTCGGACGACAAAGCGAGAGAAAGGCACACAAACAAGGCTGGCGATGGGAGATGGAGGCGGAGGGATCAGAACAGACGAGAGCCAAGAAACTCGAGGACCAGGTTCAGGGTTCGAGGACGGGACATTTTACCTTATTGAACGCAGAAGGAGGCAAAAGATGTAGGGGAGAGAGAGGGAAGAGAGGGAAGAGAAGTGCAAGAGATGGACTGACTGTAACTTGCTTTTGGTATGTCAGGCATCAGGCATCCATACAGCCAATGCAGCCGCACAACACCTGATACCAAAAATCCGAAAGAGGAAAAGCGTAACGAGGAGTCCGCGCAACAGCCGCAAAACCAGGATAATTAGCGGACTTGAGTGGTGGAGTGGCGGACCGCTAATACTCCCGAAATGAGCTATTTTAAGGACCTTTTGCTGTAGTGCTGACCGGTGAACGGCTGGAACCCTGTCGCGCTCTCTCTTCTGCTGTTCTGCTGTTCTGCCTCCGCCAACCATCTGCCACACATCTCTGCTGCTGCTGGCATTTTGCAGTCGGATCCTCCGTTGGACGGCGCCTATGGGGACGAGTCAGAATGCTGAATGCAAGGGTCGCAGGACGATCTTCCATCATACCCCTTGAACACACAATTCGGTGTCATCAATCGCATGGCTTGCTGTCAGTAAGCTACAGTACAGCCCTGGGTGCCGGATGGAAGCAGAAACAGAAGTAGAAGCAGAACATTTGTCTGCCAACCAACCAATCAACCGAGCGAATGAATGAATGATCGAATCAAGATAACTGAAAGGTGGTGACGAAGACGAAGACGAAGACGAAGCGCAAGTATTCATCCGGTGATTCTACCGGTTCTGCGAGCTACTGTACTGTGCTGTACTTGTTCGCCAAGCACACAAGCATCTACGGTACAATACATCCAAAAGAGAAGTGGCAGGTATGTGTAATCATCGAAAGATATGGAGACGTCCTAGGCACGCACTGTACGAAATATATCGACATGGACCGGGCAGATGTTTTCAAAGGGCGAGCAAGACAGCTACATCGATCTGTATCCGTACAGGTACTGTACATACATCTCCGGTTGAGAGCGTGGCCATCAAGGGGGCGCTAGAAAGTAGCCGCAGTCAATTCGTGGATGCATCTGTACCACTGCCGCGCCCTAGTTGTGTATGACCGCGTGGGTACCGAGACATCTGTGGTCCTTGGCGCTTCTTGTTTCTTCTCTCCTCTCCCCTCGGAGGATAATTGATTAATTCATGTTAGAGTTGTTGATGTTTTCCCCCCTCGATCCCTGCTTGCAAACTGCTTCCCGGCTGTGCATCATCCCACCAAGACCAAGTCCCTTTTTTCGTGTTACAGTACAGTCCCACCACCACCCACCCACCATCTGGTCTCCCAGCCACGGACTCTCTCTCTTCCCAGCGGCGGCGGCGATACCACCCTGCAAACTGCAAAGGGACCAAAGCTACCAAGTTCACCAACGCAGCCTCTCTCTCTCTCTCCACTCCCCCGTCTGCTCTGCCCTGACAGCCTGGCCCTGACCTTAAGCTTCCTTACCTTACCCTCTTCTCTCTCTCGCGCGCACTCTCTCTCTATATTTAGCATCACCACCATCCTTCCCTAATCTCCATCTCCATCTGCATCTCCATCTCTATCACAACCATCACACTATCTCACACGCACACGCACAAACGCACACAAGCACAAAAAAGAGTTAACTCAAACATCGGTCCATCCTCCACACACCACACAGCACCACGCGACGCCTTGCTTCTTCGTTGCGTTGCTGCTGTCTGCTGCTGCTGGTGTTATCGCCGACCAGGACCATCCGGTGTATATATTCTTCCCTCGCCCGTCAATCCGTGGTTGGACCCTCCCTCTCCCCCGGCATTCCCCGCCCCATCGCTACCTTTCTGTGGTCAACCTGCGAAAAAACGGCCATCGCGACGAATCTTAAACAAATCTCATCCTCCACCACCACCACTACCACTCATCCACCACCCGCCGCTGGCCACGACCAACTCCACCATCACCAGCTCGCATCCACCGCATCTCCATCTCCATCTCCATTCTCCGTCATCGCTGTCGCCATTGCCGTGATCGCCTCATTAAACTGCATCGCGTCTGTCCGTCTGGCCGTGCCTTCTCTAAATCTTACCGCCGTTGTCGACGCACTAATACCACTACCGCACGACTTCAAGCCACGGCGATCGAGAACTCCGCGTCGCGCTGGATTTGAGCTTGTTGCTGCATGCCTCGAGTCCACACGTCGACCGAGTCCGTCAGTCGCGCGTAGTTTTCTCCCTCCATTCCAATCCCCTCTCATCTGACGCCTGGCACACCTCGGCAGGTTTTTTTTTACTAGACCTCATCATACACCGCTCGGCGCATCGCCGCGATGGGGAGAAGAAAAATTGAGATCAAGGCCATCAAGGATGATCGCAATCGCTCGGTGTAGGTTTCCATTTCTTGGTCTCTGCTGACCCGTTTTTATGCGCGCCGTTGCTGACAACAATCTCTCTCTTAGCACATTCCTGAAGCGCAAAGGAGGTTTGTTCAAGAAGGCGCATGAGCTGTCGGTGCTCTGCTCCGTCGATGTCGCCGTCATCATCTTTGGTAATAATAAGAAGCTGTACGAGTACTCGAGTGGCGATGTTGGCGAGATCCTGACCCGATATCAATATGTACGTTGTTTTGATTTCTATCATGCAGATACTCTCCAGCTCTGGCTTGGAAAAATAGAGAGAACGAGCATCAGCTAAACCTATTTTTTTTTTTACAGTATGGTCCACCAAATGAACACAAAGGCCCGCCTGATTTCAATGGCAAGAAGGACTTGGACGACGACGATGATGACGATGTCTCGGTGACTTCGGAGCATCCTCAAATGATGCCGCCTCAGTTCCAGAATCAACCAGCTTTCCAACATATCAGACATCATACTCCTTCGGCATCTCCTCCTATACCCAATGGTGTTCCTTTCCATCACCAGCAGCAGCCACCTCGTGGCCACACTCCACAACCTCCTCAAGTAGGCTCCCGTCCATCCTCAAGAAACACGCGAAGACCAAGCTCAAATTTGATGCCACAGCATGGCATGTCACAGCCACCTCATCCTCCACAGCCAAATGGTTATGCCTACATGCCCAACCCCGCCATCTACAACCCGCACGCCGGACCTCCTCATGCTCATGGCATGCCGCCGCATATGCAGGGACCGCCAATGCAAGCACAGCAAATGCATGGTCCCCCTCAAGGTGTGCCTCAACCAGGCCCAGGACCGCAATATCCGCAATATTCAACTCCACCACCTCCACAGCCTCAGCAGCAACAGCCACCTCCACAACAGCAGCAACAACAACAGCAACAGCAGCCACAGCAACAACAACAACAACAACAACCACCGCCGCAACCGCATCCCCATCAGCAGGTCTACATGGAAGATCAAAGACGAACCTCCATGCCACCATCATTCCCACCACAAGAACGACCTCCTTCGCGAACACAACGCTCTCCACCATTGCCTCAGCAGCAGCAACCGCAGCAGCAACAACAGCAGCAGCAAGTCTCAGAACCAGAGCAACAACCACAGACTCAAATGCTCGAGCCGATAAAGAAGCTCTCGGTGAAATCCCGGAGCATCTTTACACCTATCGATGAGTCCCGCTCGATCCTCTCACAGCACTGGGCATCCTCCGCTTCTACGTCCACTTCAACTAGCACAGACAACCCAAATTCCTCTGCCTCTACTAATGCTGCTACGAACATCACCTCCACATCAACGAACCGAGCTCAATCAGTCGATACTTCAACTGTCTCCCGCACAAAGCCGTCGCCGCCACCTCGTTCCCAAACAAGTAACAAAACTCGCAATGTCTCCATGTCCTCTATGTCCTCTGCGCCGGTGATATCTCCTGCTGATGGCTTCACGCCTCCATCCCGTACAAATAGCGCTAATCTAACTGGAGGAGGAAAACGACCGGTTCTTAAGGTCCAAATCCCAGAAGAGCAATCAGATGACGGAACTGCGGATTCGAATTCTTCTCCTCAAGGCCCAGATGCACAGAATACCAACGTAGGAGGAGTGCGACGTAATGGTGAACATGGTTCCAGCGTTGTGCTACCACCTCCATCGCCCTCTGCCTCTGCCCTGCTCTCTGCTGTTGCAACTGGTCCACCAAATCCCTTCGCTCGGCCACATCCGGTCTCACAAACTTCTAACAACTCCAACAGTTCGAACAACCCACTCACCTCACGTGGTGATGGGCGTGATAACCTCAACATCGACACTCCCGTATCAGCCCTGCCAAGCCGATTCATGACGAACGAGTTTCTGCCGTCACCAAGTAGCTTCTATCCGGAGTGGAATTTCCGAAGTGGAGACGGCAACACGCTTCTAAGTCCGTTGAATTTTGCGACGCCGGTAGTTGGCAGTGGGCCGAGTTTCTTACGAGAAGACAGCGCTACAGCTGGAGCTGCAGGTAATGGGAATGGCAACGGAAACGGCAAACGCAAGAGTCCGGACGTTGATGGAGATGATGGAACTGATATGAAGAGGCCAAAGCATGAATAATAATATAAAAACAAATTAAGGATATCATGGAATAATGGGCTTGGGGAAATCTGCATTCTACATTCTTCTTCATTTTTCTCCTTCTTCTCTATATCTTTTTAACCCTTCAATGGGGATCATTTTGAAGGTTNGGGGGGGATTGGATGGATGATTGCATTGTTGGGAGGGTTAAACTTTGTTATGGGATTTTTAMGCGTGAAAAAAAGACGAATTAATGTTTTTTGGGAAAGTACATTTTTTTTGCTGTTGAAGTAAACCCACATATGTGTGTTTGTTTTTGCCTCTTTTTACAGACATAGGTGTTTTATCTTTTCGTTCCTATGCATGGCGAAGGCGTAGACGTGGCGTTTTTGAAAGCATTTATAGGGGTCTGTCTGTTTTTTTTTTTCTTTCCTCTTTTTTTTTTAACGCNTTTTTTATGTTTTCATGTCCGTTTTCATGTCTGTTTTGTTTTTTGCGAAAGGAAGCTTGCTATATTCCCCCACCTGGCTTTTTCTATACATTCGTTTTTTTTTTTGGTTTTACAAAGTTTTGTTGGGTTTTGAATTTGAGTTGAGTTGAGTTGAGTCATGTATGTAGTAGCAGTGAAGTAGTTGAGGGAAGNAAAAAATTCATCGTCNTTTTTTTGACTGCTTATTATTCAATGTTTAATTTAACATTTGGCAGTGTGATTGATACATGGAGGGTTTGAAAACTTGACCTGTTTTTTAATGGAGGTATTTTTTTTGGTCTTGACTTGGCTTGTCTTGTAATGAATAAAGAAAATTTGCCCTGCTTTGATTAGTTGTATTATTTTTAAGTAGTTTTTGACTAGGTCTGGAAGTGGGTAGTGGGTGGTAGTCCTGGCTTTTTGAGCATTGTACCTTACGTACTGGACTTGGAGGGCTGGTTGAAAGGGGAATTTCTCATGGGTGTTTAAACGTATGCATTGGGAGTTTTTTGTTATTTCATATGATGCTAATTTTCTATATGTTTTGAGGATATCTCATCTAGATATAAGCTTTTTGTATCTGTCTGTGAGGGGTTGTCTATCTGCCTATGTGTGTGAATGAATGCGAATATGTGTCCTTACATATATACCTTGATAGGTTCCTGGCTATCTCCGGGATATGGGAGATGGGAGATGGGACGTGTTATCCATCTAAAAAGCTCTAAAGCTCTAAAAACTATCGTGTCTCATGTTATAAGTATCTAAATCAATCGATCCAAGCGTGTCTGGCACACCTTCAGACCTCGTCCCCACCTCAAAAAAGGCAGTGGAGAGTATGGTAAAGTAAGTTCAAGCCCCTGCAAAAGCCCCAACCCGACTCCAAAAGAACGCCTTATCGTTCCGTAATGTAAACTCGCCGAAATCATCCGTGAGGCGGTTGTAACTCCAGAAGCCCTTCCAGGTGAGTTTATTGTTATTGCGTTTCCCCTCTTTGTTGACGGTATGAGGTGGAAGAGGAGATGAGAGTAAGGAGAGATGCATTATATAGATGTATTTCCCTATGCCTTCTGTTTCGATTATGACGTCGCCTTCAGGTTCGGGTTCGTTATCGTTTTCATTGTCAGTTGTAGTAGTGGTGGTGGCTGTGGTTGTGGTGGTTTTTGCGGCGTTTGTTATAGATGAGGATGAGGAGGGGGGTGGGATGGGTGTTGTAGAGGTAGATGGCTGGAGTGAGGCGTCCACCCCACCAGATAGTTTCCACCGTCCTCTAAATGCGTTGGCCATTACAGCCGAGGGTAAATGTGCGTTCGGTCTCTTGCCTTCTACTCCCACTCTGTCTCGATCTCGATCTCGTTCCCGTTCTGCTCTGTGGCCGGCTGCGTTGCGATGAAGCTCGTAGTTCTCCATCGTCATGTGGTAGACTACATCAGCGGGCTGGTCGGTCGTAAGGAGACTTAAACACGTTCCATCCCGGAAGAAGCGCAGGTATCGATAGTAGGTCACGATGTGCACGGGATTGCTCCAGGTGAGTTGGGAGACAGAGGCTTGACCTGGTCGAATGTAGTTCACGGTGCTAATGTATATGCCGGGGAAACGGATTCGTGGGCGGTAGTGTAGCATGCTGTAGTACGAGGGATAAGGGGCTGGTGAGAGTTGAATTGTGCTGAGGATAGATGTGTTGCCGTGAGGCGAGACTACTATTTTGCTTTCACCGTTGTTGTTATTGTCATTGCCGTCGTCATCGTCCGCAATGTCCACTATGGGGGTCCCGTCTATCTCTACGCCATACCTATACCGCATTGCTCCAAAACCCATTTCAAAACTCAGACATACCCGCTTCCAGATCTGTTCTTCGGTGAGGACGAGGTATGCAAGCCGCTTGCAGACTTGTGCTAATCGTGCAAAAGAGGCAATATCGAGGACTGCCGTTTCCTCAAGGATGTGGACTAAGATTTCGTGAGGGAGAGTCGAGAGAGGACTTGGAGGCGGCGGTGTGCCTTCTACTAGTGGCGGAGTAGGTTCGATCTTGAGAGATGCAAAGGACTGTATGAGTTGGGTTGTAGTAAGTTTTTCTTCAGATTTGGCGGCCGGTGCTTTAGAGGCGGCTGGGAGGCCTGTAGTAGACACTTTCGCGGCATGCTTGGTCGAGGAGGCTGTAGTGTGCGGAAAATGTTTGTTCTTGTATAACAAGTCGACCCGTTGATCCATCTGCAAAAGGAAGATTTTTGAATTAGATGTTTCACCCACACAAGGTTGACCTCCAAGGGAGCAGGACTTACTCGGAATGCTTTGCGGTATAAAGCCAGGCTATCTCCTAAACTTCCCAAGGCCTCCTTTTCTACAGCCTTCTCATAGTGCTCCAGTGCTGACCGTGGTTCTCTGCTGCCCGTCTTCTCATGCTCTTCTTGTGAAGATGTCCCCGCCACTCCCCCACTACCACCACTTCCTTCTGCGCCATCAAAGGACTGTGTGTGTACATGATAATCATGGTCATCCTCTTCACGTTGAGCAACAACAGGAGCCTTGCTTAATTTATGCCGTGGAATCGAGAGATGTGCAGAAGATTGCGGCTTCTGAGCGGGCTTCGAGGAGGCAGATGCAGTGGATTTGGTCTCCTTGGATCGAGCGGACACTTCAGCGCGCCATTGCTGGCGGAAAGATTCCAATTCGGGGTTCGATTCTTCCATGGCATATATATTTACATGCAGTTTAGCGAATGGATATTACCATAGCCTAAAAGCCCGTATATATATAATGTTCAATGGATGTATTTGCTGATATTCTAGGATTCTTCTCCGACTCACTCGCCGATTAGTAACCGGTCAGGACTCAAGAAGCTTTATCTATCGGCCACCCCCGTCATCAACACCACAGAAGGCGGTCTAGCCGTATTGGGCTAACGCGGGGATGCGATTTCGGCCTTCCGTAAGCTTCGCTAGCCCAACTGCCCGATAAAATTCCCAGGGGACGACATCATCTTTTTGATTGCTTCGACTCTTTCGACTTCCGACTCTCCTACGGCCACCATCCTCCTTCCTAAGTCAATCTGTGCCAGATACAACACACTCAGTCTCCAGAGGTTACAGGTAAAGAGATCGCCTCGATTGAGGCTTGATCCCCGGATGCCGAGGCAATGGGATCGTCCATCGCATTTGGACGATGACCTCGCCACTGCGACGTCGCACCCGTCGTTCGTAGGAGATAATCATTCATCCACTAGAGGTCAAGGTCATGACAGAATACACGGCGATGATCCTCTCCCTGGACTAGAGGAAACAATAGCTGTGACGGGTGACAACATAAACATGGATATCGACGTCGACATTACTGCGGGACAGAAGATGCTCTCGGCCATGTCTGGAAGTCTATTGACCTCGCTTTTAGGTAAGGATATTTCGTACATGAGGGCTTTTGTGTGAATTATGATGCTAACAATCACACAGTCACCCCTCTAGATGTCGTCCGAGTCCGTCTACAGTCGCAGCCATCACAGTCAACGATGGCCTCGATACAGCGGCTCGCCACGCGGCCGCAAACCTTCAACCCTCTTCCTCCAGATCTCGGTGTCACCGCGTGCTGTAGAGAGGTGTTCTTCATGAATAATAGTGCCGACGCTTGTCTGGCTATTCCGAGGGCAAGCTTCCTGAATGCACCGGCTGGTGCCATCGACTGTGCTGTCGAGGAGACCCAGAAAAGAACCTTTAACTCTACATTTGATGGCCTTAGGAAGATCGCCCGGAATGAAGGGATTACCACACTCTGGAGAGGATTGTCACCCACATTGGTGATGACGGTACCTGCGAACATTATCTACTTCACTGGATACGATTGGCTTCGATTCAACAACCAGAGTCCAATTAATCGGATGTTCTCCGATTCGTATGGTCCCCTTGTAGCAGGTTCGGCCGCTAGAATTATGGCTGCTATGGTTGTCAGTCCGATTGAAATGTTCAGGACCAGAATGCAGGCTAGTTCAAGTGGGTCGGGACATTTCGCAGAGACGCTTAGGGGTGTACGTGATATGGTTCACTCACATGGCTATCTTTCTCTTTGGCGTGGCCTATCCTTAACCCTGTGGCGAGATGTTCCGTTCTCTGGCATATACTGGTTCGGCTATGAGACGATCAGAGGACACTTGACGGAGGCACGCGAAAGAGGTCGTGGCCGAAGTATGGAGTCGGAGGGTCCACGAAGCAGAGTTCGGAGTAGATCCCAGAGTCGAGAGAATCATACCAACACTTTTATCGACAGTTTCATCGCGGGTGCTCTCTCAGGAACAGTTGCTTCGATAGTGACAACGCCACTTGATGTTGGCAAGACGAGACGACAAGTGTTCAAGGACGCTCCTGCTACCGAGGGAGTCACAAAAGTTCTTGCACCAGAAGAACGACCAATGCTGAAATTTCTCTGGCACATCTTCAAGGAAGAAGGATTGTCTGGGTTATGGAAGGGAGGGGTTGCTAGGACCCTGAAGGTCGCGCCAGCTTGTGCTATAATGATCAGCTGCTACGAGGTTGGAAAGCGGTCCTTCCGCAGCGTAAATGAAAGGGCGGAACGGAAAAGGCTTTCCGACTTATAATGATTAATCTCCTAATCTCCTCTCTACTTGTGCCAGCCCTAGGGGGAAAAAGGGTGGCTAAAAATGTCCTTAAACGGAAAATCGCATGGGGGCTGGGTGGCATTCATTGTCGTATTTCGTATATTTTTGGGATTCAGCGTCTTCTACTACGTACATATGTATTATTACGATAGAGCGAGCTTGTAATGATACCTCTGGATAATTCTCCTTGTAATTCTGACACTCTGGTGCCTGTTGCCTGGGTGGCTTTCCCCCTTTCTCACCTCGCGTATCCTTGCAGAAAACTACTTTACGCGCTCGACGCGATGCAACACGCTTCTCCATCTTTTTGTGGAAATAGCCCCAACTTTACACCGACCTCTTAACCCAGCCCGGCCCACCTTCTGCAATTGAACCCTTTACTAGTTATTAAACCAACCAAAGTGTATTTACTACGTACCTTNCGTCGTCCTCATCTCATAATGTCACTTAAACGCAAAGCAGACGACGGAAATGCCCTCGCTACAAAGAAAACCAAAGCTGATGGAAACATCGCCGCCTTCTTTTCAGCCCCAAAAGCAGCTCAAGTGACCACAACTAAGACCACCGTGACCAAGGATGGCGTCGAGACTACCGTTAGTACAGTCACCGAGGCAGTAGTTGCTCCTGCTCCTCCGAAATTCGACAAGGAGAAGTGGGTTGCGAAGCTCACGCCAGAACAGAAGGAGCTGTTGCAGCTGGAGATTGACACACTAGACGAGAGCTGGCTAGCAGTATTGAAGGAAGATCTCGTCGGCAAGGAATTTCTGGAGCTGAAGAAGTTTATAAAAAGGGAGATTGATAGTGGCAAGAAGATTTTCCCTCCCTTACCGGAGGTTTATTCTTGGTTCGTCTTCTTACTTCTTTTTTAATTTACCCCCTTTTTATTCTCCTCGGCTGCTACCCTGCATTTCTTTAAACTTTCCGAGTTGGTATCATTTCCTTTCTAACAAACATACAAAATACAGGTCTAGACATACTCCACTCAACAATGTCAGAGCAGTCATCATTGGCCAAGATCCTTATCATAACCATAATCAAGCTCATGGTCTCTGCTTCTCAGTTCGAGCCCCGACCCCTGCTCCTCCCTCGCTGAAAAATATATACATTGCCTTGAAAAATGACTATCCCGACTTCAAGCCCCCAGCCAGCAACGGCGGTCTCCTAACACCATGGGCTGACCAAGGTGTTCTGATGCTGAATACCTGCTTGACAGTTCGTGCCCACGAAGCCAACAGCCACTCGAATCGTGGCTGGGAGAAATTCACGCAGAGGGTAATTGATATCGTTGCTGCACGACGGACGAGAGGAGTGGTGTTCCTGGCTTGGGGTGCTCCGGCTGGAAGGAGGGTTGTGAAGGTTGATAAGAAGAGACATCTGGTGTTGCAGAGCGTTCATCCTAGTCCATTGAGTGCCAGCCGTGGATGGTTTAACTGTGGTCACTTCAAGAAGACGAATGAGTGGCTGGCGCAGAGGTATGGCGAGGAAGGAGTTATCGATTGGAACTTGAATGTTACTCCTGCTAAGGCGGGAGTGTAAAAAGGCCTTTTTATGGAGTTTTTTGACTTTTGACTTTTGAGTGAATCACTGATCTGGGATCTGGACTGGTCTGGATTGGATTTCGGGTACGGTTTAATGGTTCTACGTGAGGTCTAGAGCGCCAGTTTGATACTTTTTACTTTTACTCTCTTATATAGCAATGGGATTTTGTACGGATATATAACTTTATGGAGCGTTATATCAGTTAAAGCCATCAAATCTTCAACCATCCTAGTGACTAGCTGTTTCAGAGTAAATCTCAAACCTTC
This sequence comes from Scytalidium lignicola, assembly GCA_002812745.2. Lineage (NCBI taxonomy): Eukaryota > Fungi > Ascomycota > Leotiomycetes > Scytalidium > Scytalidium lignicola. The sequence goes on from NCSJ02000030.1 coordinate 144,624, forward strand.
AACACCTAGTGCTTGAGTATTTGCTTTGGGTGTCTCTCCGCATTCTGAAGAACTAAGATGCGGTTGAATATGAGGGCCATCAAATTCACCACAAAAACCACCCACGAAGAAATGACAAAACGTAACGACAGTGAATGCAGGCTTCAAAGTGGTATTTATATCACGAACATATTCTAACACCTAAATTAAAAAACCAACCAGACAGCGGCTCGCCAGTGCCTAGACGATGCTGAAACCGAGCATTTTATAGAGCCTCTGGTTTGCATGTACTTACAGTGATTGTTAAGAACATGATCTCGATTGCGAGCAGTGAAACAGCTGACATTAAAGTCCTTAAAAGGAAGGAGTGGAGCTAATGTTAAGTAGCACTTTAAATCGATAGATTTGACACCGAAAAGAGAAATGACAACAGATGAAAAAATGATAATTAATCGATGAAAGCCTATTACTTACATTAGTATCATGAGCTTGATGCACTTTCTTCCTATCCAGGCCTGCGTGCACTCTATACCTTACGATGAAGCTCACCGAGTTCCGCTACAACTTTCCTCCTCGGTTGTCATTGCAGAGGTTTCTTCAGACCTATTTGGGAAATTGGCTTTGAATCATGATATTTGAAGCGTTTATTGCATTTCCTTGGTTTACTATAACTACTGTTTTGATGTATCAGTGCGTTTGATAAGAATTATAAAATACTCTATAAGTACCTAATTAAAGGCAGGTTCTCGTCTCCCACAGTAGTCATTCGAATATCACCGAAGGTTTGTTGAATGTGGAGCTGGTCATAAACTTCTCTTCAGTCAGTTATACTAACGTCTTGGCAATCATCGAAAGTTAAGGTGCGGGGATTGTAATGAGGCGCGCCATAGCGTGATTTGTTTCCCTTTCAAACGAACAGCACGGTATAATGGTGAGAATCTTGAGCATGTTTTACACCAAGTATAAAAGTACAAGGAGTTGTGGAGGGAGAAACGGGAGGTGGAGGATATACCAACAGAAATAAATAATCAAAAGGGATAAATAGAGGAAAGGAAGGATAGAAAAAAGGACGAAGAAAGTAGCAAAAGAGTTCGGGCCCTATGTATGCTTGCATACATATGCCTACATGTCTGCTAATACCTACACTTGTAGGAGATTAGACTTATATTTCCCATTCCTAGCGCAGATAACACAATTTGACCTGACCATTCTACCATAACGGCGCCTGTTGTGTTACTAGGATTCTGCTTATTTGTATTTATATAGAAAATTTTAGTTCACTAGTAAAGGTGAGGTTGTCAGGTTGGAGTGGCAACGAAACTTGATTCGTTGCAATCCACCTATTGCATTTTGCATTGTAACTGTTCACATATTCTTAAGGCAAGTGATTTTTGACTAACCACGATTTTAAAGGAGAGAAATTGAACATGGGTTCTTAAGAAATTATAATAAGGGAAGGGTTGTTTTAATGCTATATACAAGCAGCTTGATATAGAAGATAATTTTGCGTTTGAGAAACATATATTTAGTGGGGAATCGACTGACCTTCTGGGTAAGCCAATAAAAAACAAGGAAGACCTTGACTATTGTGGAATACTGGGATTGAAGAACAGTTTACCACGATCGAGCAATGCATTATCATTTGAGAAGTTCCTGCGACACACAGCTTGAGAGAGATTGACGTGGCACAAGAATACGAGGGTTTGTACGAGCCACAAGAGCATATCCTTCTCTCGGAGTTCTGCAGAAGGTGCAGGTGGCTACCATTGAACCAGAACTTCCTAGTCAGGAAAACTTCACCCACAATAGTAGACACCAACGAAATAAGTAGTCGTCGTTGGTGCAGCGCTGGTTGCTCGAGTTCGAGGACTTGATCCTGGCGAAGCTCGGTGCATGCAGTCAGGAGACGGCGATATACAGTACTATACACATCACCGAAGGAGATCTTTGACAGGAATGCAATTAGGTTCTGGAGGGGGGATTATTAGGTAATAGCACCGTAGTGCAGTACAGTACAGTATAGCAAAACCAAGTGACAAGGATAACCAATATCACGAGCAGATGGAAGTTTTTGGAGGGGAAAGAAAGGAATCGAGATTGACGCACGCGAATGGACAGAAACCAACCCCTCCAGCGCTCCACGGGTCGTGCTGGAGCTAATCACTAGTCAGGCACCGATCCGAGAATGCCTGCTAGTTGGTGCACGAGAGGGAAGGGGGGTGTGCGCTGATCTTAGAACTAACACGCCCCCTTTCTGCATTTGGGACGTAACCCGGGTTCTGACAGCTGTCATACAAAGTACGCAAGTACTTTATCTAATGCGCATCATGTGTGCAGGTACTTAAGAGTAACAGTTCTATATGCGGTGATTTCATGAGAAAACAAGGACGACATGAGACAAGACGAGACGAGACGAGACGAGACAAGATGAAAAGGGCAATGCAGGTCACATGTTGGCTTCTGGGTCGAGGAAAAAGGGACTCGACGAAACATTCAAGAAACAATCAAAACGCGAAACGGCGACACGGAGCAAATCCCCCGTGAGGCTGTGTGAACATGCGTGAAACGGGCATGTTTTCTGTTGGGTAGGGGTTCATACGAGAGAAAGGAAGGATGATATGATATTGTGTTTTGTCTGATTTACAATACTGTTATTCTGCTGTAGCAATGAGAAAGGACTGATGAAATAATTAGAAGCATGATGGCAATGTCATAATTACAATAGTTAATAATTGAGTTTGACCAAAAAGAGGCCAGTGCTTGATGAGATAAATTAGATATTATGGAGAACAAAAAGGGGGTCGATTCTTGGTACAGTACAGTATTTACCCCTGCATTCCAACTGACCACGGCACCGGTAGAAGTTGTAACACAGCAATTAAAGTTGGAATGCTCAGCCTCATTGGGCGACGTGCGCCATGGACCAAAGAGACGTCAACGACCGCAAGAGGCAAGAGGAAGAAGGTGCGCTAAGCCAATCAGGGCACGTTCAAGGCAATCTAGAATATTGGAACCCTGGTTATAAGGCATAAAATAAGGCAATCAGGCCATCACCCGAACAAGTCAAGTATTGAATTTCCGCGTTGGGCCGCTGCAGACGCGACGAGGTCGACTCGGTATCCAATATCTTACGCAAGTCATTTGGGTAATATTGGGTACTTGTTGCTCCCCATGTTATCTATCTCGCTCTGGTTCGACAATCCTACAACCTACAACGCAAAAAAACCTGCACTGTCCAAATCATCCATTTTGCATCTCTCTTCCTTCCACAGCAGTTCGTCCAAACTTGAGGATTTTGGCTGTAGTGGCACAGGAACCACTGAACCAGTACCTGCCCCTGGACGGCCCGCCCCACTTCCCAAAGAGGACCCTCGGACCCCTAAAATAACCCATTCGATCGTCCAACTCCACCACCACACAACAACTGCGCTGGCAAACGCACGACCATCATTAATTAATCCCACCACCACCACCGAAACCTTCGCATCATCATCACCTCCTCCACCAACGTCTCTCTCTCTCCACCACCACAACAAATCTTCACCCGAGTCCTTCTCCCACTCTCGGCCACTCGCTGCTCCTCCTCTACCAGCCTGCCACATCACCAGGCACGGTTTGTACTGTAAGGTCCTTCGCTCGGAATTTTATCAGGTCTTCTCGCACAGCCCTTTTTCCTATCGAAACAATTCTGTCCGTCTTTCGTTTCAAACGGTAATCTCCCTTCAGCTTTTTTCTCAACCTTGCCTTCCATCGGTCATCTCTGCGCTGCTCCATCCCGTCGAGCAATGCGAGGCCGAGAATTGATCGGGTGAGTGTGCGAATACCAACTTCCACCACGGTTCACCACTGCTCGCCACTATCTATCTCCACCTCCACCGTCACCTTCAGCAACGGCATCATGGCCACCACTTTTCACAGGCACGAATTCGAGCATGGCGTCCCCATAATTCTGGAGCCCACCATCGACGACTTCCACGATACAGATGACGATGCTCACGAGGTCAACGATGATAATGACACCATGAAGGAGATTCAGGTCCCAACACATCCTATCTGGTCTATGCAAGCTGCCTTCGCCGAGTCCATGCTCGAGGCTTCAGCAACTCCGACTCCAACCAAGGCCCTCAGTGCCGAGACCCGCCGCAAGATCCTCCTCGATCAGGACGCGTNCGACGGACCACCGCCCTCACGGTGGCAGCAGAAACCGGGCCAGCAATACCATCAGTTATGGAAGCTGATGGCTCAGATCTCCTTCGGCATCTACCTTCTGCTGAACGGTCTGGCCAAGGACGACGAGCAGGTCATGGCCATTTTACAGGGCCATGTCGATGAAGTGGACGAGTTCTTGGAGATGACCCTCGAGGACTTTGACCTCGCCCGCCGGGATATTGATGAGCGACTGCAGTTTCTCAAATTACCCCTCGACAACATTGAAATCTTTGACGCCATGCTCGAGGATCGGGCATTCCGTTTGCAGATCGTCAGCGGCAACGAACAGATCGAGCACGTCATCAACCGGACGGCTGCGTCCATGAATGAAGCCTTACGCGATGTACAGGAGGGCTTGGAGGCCTGCAAGGATTTTAGGGCGTATTTGCTAGATATTCAGCAGGATCCTGTCTGGAGGAAAGAGCGACCGGATATGGACAAGGTGTTTCAAGCTATGAAGGGCAATGTGGAGGGCTGGTTCAAGGCCTACGTTTCGCTGCAGACTAGTGGTAAGGGCTTAGGCACCGCTCTGGTGGAATTAGGGTCAATTGTTGCGGAAATGGATAGGAGGGCGGGCGAGGCGAGCAGGAAAGGCAGAGTACGTCGTGCGCTGTTTATCGGGATGCGTGGTGCCTTTTAGCTGACAATTTACAGTTCGGTGCTACAACGCCATCAAACCACTCGACCCACTCGCACAAGACAGAGAACTCAACTCACTCATACAAAACCTCGCAGTCATCTTCCCCTCGCTCCATACCGTCAAAGCAAGGCCGCCAGAGAGCAAGTGCGAAGTACAATACCCTCGATGCTTCTCGAGCCAAAGCTGCCTCATCTGTGCCCCAACTGGTGCATGACGATGATAGGATATCGATACCTGAATCCGAGCCAACTGAACTCGAGGTTGAACTCGCTCCCGAATGTGCACCAGAACCAGAGTTCATCCTCAAACCCCGAACATACAGCCCGGCTCCGTCGCCTAACCCTCCAAAGACGGCGCCATCCGGGCCTACTGTTCCTCGAAGATCCTCGCTCCGCGACCGATTCTCACTTAAACCGAAAGAAATCCACTCTGACATCACAGCACTCAAACCACCCGGAACCTCAGCTTCAGCGGATTACTGGGGCCTAGCACCGCGCCGCCCCATAAACACCTCAAGTTCCTCTCCCGGCCAGCCCGTCGACTCGGCCTACTACTCAGATGCCGAAAAACCCTCCACCCTCCACCCAAATCAACCCACCCGACCTGAGCTCATATCCACCGTCTCTTCCCCCAATCTCCTCAACCATGACTTTCCTACTCCACCGCAGGCATCCGCAATGCCCTCCCCTATCTCGGACCGCCAGTTTTTCCGCCCCGTGAACGCCTCCCCTCACTCTCCTTTACAACGTCCCTGGACAGCCGCACCATCACACCTGAGCCATGCGCGAAATACGCCGAGCGCGATGGGGATGAGCGTTATGACCATGATGACCGAAGATGGAAAGAAAGTGAAGAAGAAGCGGAGTGCATTCGGATGGTTGAAGAAGGCGTTTAGTCTAAGCGAAGAGGAGAAAGCTGCGTTCGAGGAACGGAGAAGGATGGGTAGTGATGGGTATGGTTATCATAACGAGCAGGGACCAATATTCCTGGATGGGAAAAGGATTCGATGAGTGGCCAGAGGGCACCNTTTTTTGGCTTTAATCCACANTTTTTTTGCNTTTTTTAGCGAAAACCAGCGAGCCAGCGAGCGAGCTAGTGAGCCTTTGGGTTGATTTGTTTATATGCATTTTTGGAACGATTATAATCGTAATACAGCATAATGCAGTAGAAGATGAGGCAAGGAGATAGGAGGGGGCAAAAAGAATAATGAATAGTGAGAGAAGAAGCAGAGAAGGATTCGATCGATATGGAGGAGAGAAAAGGAAGGAAGAAAGAGAAAGGAAGAAAACCAAAAGAAGCAAAAAAGCAGATTGGGGGAAGGCACGGCACATGAAAAAAAGAGAAGAAATATATGTCTGGGCAGGATCTCTCTCNTTTTTTTATTTATAAAAAAAMCCTTTATTTTTCCGTTTCTATTTCTATTCTCCGCATTATTATTATTTTTAACTTATTACTACATCTATTTTATTTCTGTTTCTACTCTTTCTTTCTCTTCTCTCCTTCCGAGCAAAAGCCGGGGAGGAGGGGGGAAAGGGGGGGAAACATAACAAATTAAAGCGATGGCGTTTATGGATTTCCGGGATCGGGATATTTTCTTCTTCTCTTTGCCTTTTTCTCTCTGTATACTATGGGGTTTATTATCTATTGGGAAGGGAATTTTTGTTGTTTGTTTTTGTTTTTTTTGTTTTTGGGAAATCTCCACGTTGTTGCGAGAAGAGAGGGAGAGGGAGGGAGAGGAAGAGAGAAAGGGAAATATATAGCTATATAGGGGCAAAAAAAAAAGGGTTAGCATTCTTTTTTTTTGTTGAAATTAATGCTAAAAGTTTAACACAGTTTGGGAGAGTCTTTTTGGTTTTGGATAGTGCATTTAGTGATACGGTTACTATGGGAGGAAGAGAGTGGCATCTTACAGTAAGTGTTAACTAGGTAAATTGGTTTTTTTTATCAAATTGTGCCAGGACTTGCTAGAGTGAATTCACCCCCCTTCCCCCGTTTTAGGTAACTACGAGGATTATTGTGCGACGTTTGGATCTCATGTTTCTCAACTTCTTCTCTTTCGTTTTCCATTAATTAAACTTTTAAACAAATATAATACCTAACTCACCCGTGTGTTCAATTCAATTCAATTCAATTTGATTCCAACCATATCTCAAAACATCTACGACTCGCAATCCTTCTTCGACAACTAACTCGAAAAGATGGACCGCTCAGTGCACGGCCTGGCCGGCGCCGCGGAGTGAGTGGCCCCCGCTTACAGGCGCTCTTCCCCCGCCGAACCTCCAGGGCCCGCGAGATTTTGGATCTGGGCTGTGGCTTTGGCTGATTTCTGCCGCTGGGCCAGCGACCACGGGGCAAAGAGCGTGCATGGCATTGATTTATCGCGGAATATGCTCGACAGGGCTCGGTCTATGACGGATGATGGGGAGGAGAAGAAGAAGAAGAAGTCTCAATATGCGGGGATTACATACCAGCAGGCGGATCTGGATGAGCTGCGGCTGCCGGAGGAGTGTAGTGGGAAATTCGACGTCGTGTTTAGTGCATTATTTGGTGAATCTTTTCGGACTTGGTGAAGGTGATTTACAGGGTGCTGAAGCCTGGGGGAGAGTTTGTCTTTTCGGCTGAGCATCCTATTTATACGGCGCCGTCGAAACCGGGGCTGGCTACTGATGAGGACGGGCGAAGATATTGGCCGTTTGGGTGATTATCAGAAGGAAGGGAAGCGGGTGACGAATTGGCTGGCTGAGGGGATTGTTAAGCAGCATCGGACGGTAGGTAGGGTCGTATGTTAAGATTCTGTTCGAGGCGGGTTTCCAGCTCACGGGGTTCGAGCAGTGGTGTCCTACGCCGCAACAACTTTGTCGCGCATCCAGAGTGGAGTGAGGATATCGTCAGACCGACGTTCTTGTTGATGCGTGGGAAGAAACCTTGAACATGGATTTGGATTTATGACAGAGAGAGAGTTAATTATATGTCAACAAATCTTAGATGTGTCTATAACGTGTCATGTATCTTTGGCCTGATGGTACACTTTACTTAACCTTATGGAAATAGTAGGTGTAGGATATCGGTTATCAAGACTTGCCCTGTATCTGGTAATGCTTGTTGACGACATCGAATTTGGCGAGGAGTAAAGGCTTGATCTACCTTAGGTGAATTTATTTTCATCGATGCTGAAGTTGTATTTGCCATAGTTAAAGAGAATCCGAATTCATTACTCGGATGTTGAAGTCAGCGAATGAGAGAAAGGAATGGGGAGGGTTTTCTGGAGGTGGATCCTTCGCCAACTCATGAACCTGATCGCCAAGAACCAAATATATTCATTGCTGTATCCAGGAGCAATTTACCTATGACTAGACATTTAACTGTTTAGTCTGAGATCTATTTCATGGTACATATTGATTCAATCTTTTCAAACTAATTTTTGTGCAAAAAAGGGTATTCTTTTCTCTTGTGTACAGTACAGTAAATTACCTTTTTGTTGTTGTTCATGGATGTGTTGTTCACTAGGGCTGTTCCATGCACCTTTATATTAACTGCCGAGGGTTGTAATCAACGGATGCAAGCAAGAAGTGCGTGTGGGTCGATATCCAGTCGTGCCAGTCTAGCTCGAATCCACCTCTGCAGTAACTTGGCAAATTACTTGGAAATAATTTTTTTGCATGGCTAATTTTAAATCGAAGAAGAAGCTACCGAATTTCGGGATACCAATGAAGACTGCGGTACTGCACCTTCCAATCTACTACTGTAATGCTCTGATCTTGCTCCAATCCTTCTCTTCTCTTTCTTGGCATGTAAAAGATTCAAGGAGAGGTACTTGTAGTTCGCGTGGGAGTGAATGAGTGAGTGAGTGAATGCGTCAACTCGTGGCTCTCGCGCGCGCACAAAAACACAGTTATAACAATCTCCCCACATACAGACCACAGCAGTAAGGATGCAAACTGTAACCAACAACACATGGTAGCCTGGTTCGATGTGATCATGTGCAGAGTGCAGATGCAGATACAGATGATGTTTTTTCATCGGTTGCAGGCTCAGGCTCTTCTCTTCCTATGACAGGAGGGGATGGCGAGAAGGAATGGATGCGTTGTCAGATTGTGGTGGTTGCGGTCTTTGGCTGTTGGGCTGAGAGGCGTGAGCCCTGCCAGCAGGCGATGCGTTGGCCATACAGAGTCATGTTAATGTTTCTTCTTCTCTTTCTCCAGCTTTCCTTTTTTTTTTTTTTCTTCTTTCTTTTCTTCTTGCTCTTGCGCCTTTCGTCCCTGCAATTGTTGCTGTTGTTGGGTTTTGCTTTTTTGGGGGGTTGACATGTGTCGAAACACAATCGGTAGTTGGTGACTCAGCTGGATATGTAAGGTACAGGACCTGTACTGTACTGTACAGTTCCTTCATGGTGTGTCCGACCTGTCAAATGCAGGGCATGATGGAGGTGGTTTGCTTCAGTCGAGTTTAACGCCGAACTAATGCTCATGCTGGCTGGGCGTCGTAATCCATTTGAATGCGAGTGGCAGCTCCCCCCGACATCGCCAAATTTGTCGTGGCTGGTCGAGAGAAGAGATTCTGAATGGAGGGACAGTAATGGGTGATATATGTCGAGTGGATGGAAGAAGCAGTCCTCTGTGGAACCACATTGTCCCTGTAATAGCAACTACTGCACTCTCCCCCTGAGCCACAATTTGCCCCGAGATTCCTCGTTCATTACTTATTAGCAGCGACTCCTGCGCGTGTGCCTGCGGTGGCCGCGCGGGGCCCTGGCAGAGCCTCGAATCGCTGCCCATCGCCACATCCACATCCGCCACACCTTCTGTAAGTACTGTACCCATCCAGTCACAGTGCCATTCCCCCTCCCCTCTCTTGCCCTCTTCTGCCCTCTCCCTCTCTCTTTGGCTGAGTCCTGACTCTGGCTTCTGGACTGGCAATCAGCAATGACTGGATGCTTGGTTTTGGGTGTTGATCATCGTATCAGCGCACATAATATACCTGCCAATGCCTATAATGCACCAAACCCCTCGAATCATCATCCGCTCCATGGCTCTTGCGGTGAATGTCCGGTTTCTGCTTTATCTACCGCTGAGTCCCGCATCGCGTCGTGCCCTCAGCGGCATCAATCATCATCATCATCGGTCGCGACCACCAAAATCCCAAAATCCCATCGCAAAAGAAAAACCGCAGCTACCTAGCATCAATAAATCCATCCGTGCCAGCGAATACCACCTTGAGGCCCAACTGAGACGTAGCTCCCGGTCGCGCTGCCCGGCTGCTGATTCGCCCATCGCTGGATCATCCATCCGTGCGCTGGGTAATCTCGCGGCGCGTTCGACCCCTGAGCCAACGATAAACTTTCCTGTCCTGTCCATATTAACTTATTTTCACCCCCTATACCCTTTCCCTTTCCTCCCTCGACCGACCAGCAACCAGGACATCTTTGGATCGCAGCAACCCAGCGTGACAAGAGAAAGAAAGCAAATTCGGAGTCTTCTCCAATTCCATCCCGCGAGCACCATCGGTTCTTTCCTTTCGCATTTTCCATCAGACTACTTTCGAAACAACTGCCGCGACCGAGACACAGCTCTGCCAGGCGGGCTCCTGCAGCTACCCTGACGCGCAGCTTGGTGACAGTACTTTATCTTTGCACAACATCTTTTCGAGACGATCAGACGGGGTTTGGGAAAAAAAAGGCACACAGCAAAAAATAGTGTTCACAGACAAATGCGTGAGAGCACTATCGCAGCATCTAATCGATAAAAAAAAGGAGATCGGCGCTTTCTCCACGTCCACTTCATCTTTGAGACCCTCTTTTCTCCTTCGATTTGGATTTGGAAGGATTATCACCTTATCTTCACCACCTCTCTATTCTTTCTTTTTACTCTTATTTTTTATTATAGGCCTCGATCTTACTTTCCGTCCTATTCGCAATGGCTGGCTTTTTCTCAAGACTCAGAGGCAAGGATGGCCCCATAAAGGCTGGCAAATCGAGAAAGAATGCCGTCCAGACTCCGCAGCCTGCAGCGCCGGCGAAACCACAGTGGGAGGATGCCTGGACGAGGAAAACGGTCGAACCCGAAGAAGTGCAGGAGCTTTTGAGAGGTTGCACAGTGGAGCTTAAGTCCAGAGGTAGGTGGAGAGACATATAAATTTCGGTTTGGGGACGCATGCATCGGGTTTCAATTCCTCTCTCCGACAAAGTTCCACACATATTTGGGTGATTGGATTGGACTGGAAGAAACGAAGGAAAGAAGGAAGGCGCATTGCCCGCCTGATAGCTGCTTCCTTCCCGATTTGGGAATATTGCCTAGATGTGGCCCAACGAGTCTAGACGATGGATTTTCTTTCTAGACAGGAAATTTTCTTTTCAAATTGCACTTGGTTGCTAGTTTACTAATTACTTGCACCTACAGCACTTGATACCCCGTTCTTAGTTCTTCCCTTCCGACCTACATCTGATCCAAGCGCTGCGCGTTCTTTTATTCGAAGCTTCTTCCAACATGGAGATAGAATGCACGGCGAAACGCTGGCCCAGGAGCTACGCTTAACAGAACCTATGGTGAGGTTCAGTTACTTTATTTGCCTTCAAAACTATAACTAACTCGGGGGCAGGTCCTATGCAGTGTTGTAAAATGGTGCTGGAGCAGATTACCATCTGGTGTTGTTGGCTGGGAGTCTTATGAACTGTTCCGTGTTGGTGAACATGGTTAGCTTTGACAATTGCCGATGCCGTTGAATTCGCCCTAACTGTCTTACAGATTCGAATATGGCTCGAGACGCCTTTGCTACCTTCATACCACTCAGTGTAGATTCTGACGCCCGCACAAAAATCATCTTCGACTTTTTCGATCTTCTTGCTGCCATTGCGGCTCACGGAAAGTTGAACGGCCTTGGAGGGCGCAAGTTGTCACGATTGGCGGGATGGTGGGCTTTCGAGCACAGTGATACAGGCAATGGATTCGAGGGAGGTTACAAGTCTTGGGCATCGTTAGTGGCACATTCTGTCTAACCCCCATGAACACTCAACATTCTAACTTTCTACTAGGGCCGCAGATGCTACGAGCCATCTTTTCTTCGCATATCTCCGATCTTTGGCTCCAGACTCGGTTAAAGGTATGAATGGAATATCAACGCTTCCAATGTCTCTGCAAAAGCTAGTCCAGGAGACCGAATACCCTCCAGAACGACCGGCGCTCATGCAGATCTCAACACATAAGGTCGTTATGATCGTGGACACGGTATCACCAACTCCATTCGCGCTACTCCGTCGAGCAAATCACTTCCAGTATAGAGACGATGACCGGGCCTTGCAAGATTTTTCCGAATATGAGGATCCAATCCAAGCGTTGACGGATGAGTGTCGCCGAGTGTTAAGGTCAATCTCGAATGTGAATCAATCACAGATCTCCAGCGTCAATCAATCAACTGGCCTTCGTGATGCCTCCTGGTCCCGATTCGAGGACCTGGGGTTTTCTGGAGCGCTTGATGAGAATGACGAGGAGGAAGATGGCGGGGTTTTGTCAAAAACTCGGAGTCAACAACCTCAAGGTCTTAGATCTACACCAAGATCTTTGAATGCAGGTATGGGTGGTCGACCAACGACACCTTCATGGGCTGACTTCTTGTCATCCGGTTTCGCCGATGAGGCCAAGGCCAGCCCCCCTCCTTTGTTGCTTCCTCCGGACAAGGTCCTGCCCCCCATCGATACACGCGGGAGGAGTTCGCAATCGCACAAACCCAGACTTGAATCAAATAGAGATCTGGAACCTGGTGAGCTAGCTAGCATTACGAAGTTTGACCTTGATGACGCTTTTTGGTGGGTTTGGATTAGCAGTTTGGCAGGTGAGGAGCCGTCTGAGAGAAAGGCTGCATTTGGACGCTGTGCATTGGTCGAGACCATAATTCGTGGTGGAAAATGGCTTGTATTTGAAGAAATGGTCAAGGGAGCCGCTCCTGAACCAGTCCCTGGCGCATACATCGCAGAGAAAAAGAGTCGATTTGGATGGACCAGGCGAAACAAGGGAATGTCTCGAAGCAAGTCCACGAACGGGAAGCATCCGCTGCACCAGAACGGCAGCCTGAATAGTGGTAAGCCATCTGCAGGTATGAGCAAGACAAGTATTGGTCCGGATCAGCATGCTCGAATCCAAGCTGCTGCTGCCCAACTCCAGGAGAAGCAGAGAGCGATAGTAGCGCAACAGCAGCAACAGCAGCAGCAGAATGAGAGGAGAGGTCGGACTGATCCGGACACGATCTCTCATAAGACTAGCAGTGTGTTCACTCTTCAGCCCGTGATTATGAGCGAGGCTTCGCCTGCCTTGAAGTGGGCTAGCAAGTACGACAAGGATGCCATCAGAGAAGCATATCTGTCAAGCAGCAATATGGGGCGTGGCGTATCACCGAATATGTCTTCAACAAATGGTAATGCGTCAACTCACGAAAACATCAAACCTGCATCATCGCCTATTGGAAGAGAAAAGTCACGGGAAAGGGATCTGCCTGTTCCACCTCCAGCTACACCTCCCGTTGCAGCTCCTGCCTCTACGTCTACTCCTATCACTCCAACTCCTGATAAGCAGCAATTATCCGAAAAGGCTGTTGAGGCCATCTCTCCTAACGATGTTCACCCAGTCAATCGTGACGCCGGTGGCGCCTCATCTCCGATGCCACCACCAAAGCAAAGCATTGAAGAACCAAGACCTTCCACTCCAGAGCGTGCTACCCCAACGGTGGAGTTAAGTCCAGCAAGCAAAGCCAAGCAAAACAAGCTACATAAGAAGGAGAAGAACACTAGTGGATTCAAGAAGATGTTTGGGCGCAAGAACAGATCCTCCAAGGTTCCTGAGAATGCAGGGGAAATAATTAATGGCAATGGCAATGGTGCGACCGCTGCCGCCACTGCAGGAGGCCGCTTCATGGGTATGGGCAAAGCTACACCTACGGCATCGTCCCTAGCATCTGAGCCAAGCCATGGATACGCTGAATCATCTCAAGCCTCAACTGCCGGAGATGGAAGCATAACACCTGTCGCATCCCCGCGCCCAGCATATGAGCCATCGTATGACCCTTCGATCCAGGACTCAGTCTCAGACGCACATGAGGCAAAACAAGAATTCTCCAAATTTGACCAAGGACCCCTAGAGGATGTTCCAGCTTTTGTCCCTGAATCTCCTTTACCTCGTGGAGAGCTTACTCCTTCGGTAATATCCCGTGAGGAGTCGCAGAAGGAGGAAACCACAAGCCTGGCACAGTTGAAGGGGGTGAGCTCTCCAGCAATTCAGGACCGCTGGGCTCAGCTCCGCAAGAATGCAGAGCAAAGAGCTGCGCAGACTATTCAGAGACCGAGTGACGAGCAGAGTAGCAGCAGGAGATATAGCAACAAGACTGACGGGGATGATGAGACAAGTGGAGAAGAGAGTAAGTTATACCCATTTATTTTTATCCACGGGGTTTTGCTGTTTGATCAAAGCTAACTAAAGTTGTAGCGATCGAATCGCGAGTTGCCAGAATTAAAGCTCGTGTCGCTGAGCTTACAGGAAACATGGAAACTACTTCCGGACCCGCCCCTGGATTAAAGAAGTAAATCAGTTCTCTCCGCCGAATGTTCCGACTACCACATTCACTTTTATATATAAGCAAAAAAAGGAAAGAAGGATATACCAGGATTCATGCTCTATTTCTTCTACCATTTTCTGTTGATATTGAATATCACACAGATATCTCCTTTTACTTGCCATTGACGGCACATCCTAGTTTTCGTCTAGACGGTTTACACAACATAATACGTATGAGCAATCAGTATCATAGCCAATTCTTCATTACAGCCTGTTGCGGGGTTTTCTTGGCAAATCTTATGCCAAAGTTCGATTTTTCTACACGTCACCTAGCGTATCTCGTTTCTTGAATGTCATTTTTTTTTCTCCTGCGAACTTTATCATGCTTGAATGCTTTGTTATACCTATTTTCCACTCCTCTCGTTGCTTGCTTTTTATTTTCCTCCTTCGAAAGATACCAGATCCTGTATATAACGTCCGGATTGAACTTTAGCAAATGCAGTGTGGCAAATGAACAACTATGCGTGCAAAGCTGGAAGAGTCATTGGTTTCGTCTTGTGTCTTCTTGCTTGTTTTTCATATGCCAGATATAGATACCGCGCTGAGGAAGGAAGGGGTGGATGTTAGTTGCTGCGATCTTGCAGAGTTGACTAGGTCAAGCAGGGGAGCGGAGCATGCAGGAGCCTGAGTAAGGGCAGGGCTTTTAAAAGCATAGTTCACAGAGATAGTAATTCAATGTTGATTAACATCCCGAGTCGCTTTCCAGATTTGGTGGCTAGGAATCCTTAGTTTCCTAATTAGTGCTTTATTTTCCTTTCGGTCTTGTGTGAATATGGGGGGTCAAGGTGGTCCTCATAAATGCCAAAACATTTCCTGTCTCGATTTACGTGGGAACATCAGGCCATTTATGTTTTTCTCTATGAAGGAGATGTCCCAAACTATCTCGACACTTGAACGCTGGTCCTGTGGATATAGAACTTCCTACTTCCTACTTTCCATTTATTTTTATCTTTATTTTTTTCGAATTGGTACTAATTTCCACCGTTGATCGATTGCGATTTCTTCCCATGTCGGGTTGGATCCTTGTTACTAATGTGATTCTTTTCAGATACTTTCTTTAGCCAATTTCTATGAGGTACTACGTCCCCTTTGCTAAATTACTTTTAGAATGACTTCTACGTACCATGGATATAGCTCTCTCAAACTACACTGAACTACATGTTAACAGGGTTGTCGCTGTGCTTTGTTTTGACTGAAGTTTGATTAGGAGTTGACATCGTTCGATTGAATTTACAGCTGGTTCAAGCTTCTAATACGAAGGGGATTGACTAAATAATGAAGATGTTACATGGTTATACGGCGGATTTACGGGGAGTGGGGAAATAGCGGGAGGGAACCTGGGTCGAAGCTCAAGAGAGAATGGCGATAATTATAAGGCTAGGAAGCATCTTCAAGTGGGTTGACTTCGCAAATGGGGGATTACATTATGGATCATCGCAGAATACTTGGAGAATAAACAGACTCAGCTGCCAGGCTCGGGATACAACAAATCTCGGCATTGCGTCTCGTAGGAGGGAAATCTGAAGCAACGGTGTTGACTGGGCTTGATTATAGGGAGTGGCCTTGACGGATGGGTAATGCAAGAATGGATAGACAAGATGATTGGAATGATGGCATAATGACTAGAAGAGGAGGAGAGAGGAGAGAATATGCAACACTTTGTTATTCGTGGAGAGATATACTGTGTCTGTTGAATAGGTTCAAAGTCATCACACCCAGCCTTTTAAAGGACCTCTTCTGCCGCTGGTAGAAATCCAACAAACGGCCTTGGGGACTTGAAAGGGTATTCAGTATTGGCTGTGCCTTGAGAGAGAACCAGTTATTACCAAGCTTCCAACTCAACCCCACTCTCGAAAACGATAACTAGGCTACTCTTCTTCAAATGTAGTTGTCACTTTCCTCTTTTTCTTGTCCGGGAGTGGATGAGCCTGTATATCCTTATACCTAGTCAGCCTTTGATCTTGAGAATCTGTGGCAGAGGCATGTAGAGGCTAACCTTGTTCTCAATGATGCGGGTAAGGTTGTCAACAGATTCAGTCAGCTTGTTGAGTGCTAGTACCATTTGATCAAGCTTGTCGACAAAGTGGTTCTGTGCTGGCACAATTTCGGCTTCATCGTTTTGATTATCTGTGCTGCTTTGTGGAGTCGTGTCCTTCGTTGCAACTCGATGGTCGTTGCTGTTCAACTTTGCCAGCGAGAGCAGCTTACGAGATAGACAATCGATTCTCTTTTCGATTGTGCATTTATTGCTTTACTGGATAGGGAGCTACCGGCACACGAGGATATTTCTTGTTTCACAGTCCGAAACGCGTCGAAGGCTTCAATGGGAATCTGACGGGCTGTTAGAAAAACAAAGTATTAAGATCAGGGCTATAAGACCTACTAAATCGCCCGTCTTCTCTTCTCCTCTGTAATGATAGCACTTGACATCTTTGATGTCTTTCTCCTGAAGATCACTTGGAGAAAACCAGAGGGTTTTGGCACATTCAATACAGAAATGTTCATTCTGTTGGATGTTTTCTAGAAGAACTTTTATATCCTGTAAATTAAGTGTTGGTATCCCGAGACGAATCAGCAGGGGAGGCATGATTGGAGTCAACTAAAAACAGTGATGGGTAAAGTGGTTATGTGGTATGGGAAGACGACGAAAAGAAGCTGTGGTGAAATATATCGGGGGTAAGGAACGAGAGGGAAATGGACAAAGGAAAGGTGAACTTCATTTTCCAGACCTGCCCGAACCCGCTTGAAACCAAAAGAACCGGGAAGAATCATTTAATAGCAATGATTCTTTCTTTAATTATTAAGTTCTTTGAGTAAGTTTTGTAAAAATCTTATGCCAGTATATTCAGATATACAATCCTTTGCCACTCCCTATGTTATGTAGTCATCTTGACCAATAATCTTTACAGTTTAGAGGGATCAATCTTCGCCGATTAACTGATATTTCCTTCTTTAGTGTCAAATCTAGCAATATTAATTACTACTGCATCTTTTGTTCCAATTTTCTTCTTTCTTACTCCATCTTCTCCAGAAAAATCACCTCATATATATCACATTACAGGCAAGCTGCACTCCTTCCTTTTAAGGACGTTAATTCCAGCTGTTATCGACGCGAATAGACAAATTAGGACCAGCATCAAAGTGGAGTGAAGGAATTGAATAGTATGAAATCCCAGTTAAGTCAGATGGTGCAGGATAAAACATGATTTGTTATTCTCTTTCTATTCTCATAGACCATCTAAGTATGATTCTATGCTCTATGGTAATATCAATCTATATAATACTATCCATCTATACGTAAGGTTATACCAGAAGTCGATCATACCTCAAGAAACCTATTTTCACTATGGCGTAGGTCAAGAAATATAGCAATGATAGAGTAAAAAGGAAACAATTCTATATTCTAGATCTTCCCATTCGTTTCTAATCGCGCCTCAAATCATCTACTTCCATATCGAAGATATTTATTTACTTTGCCTCCTCAACCTCAGCGGCATTAGAAAATCCCCTGTACTCCTCCTCTCCAATCCTTGCCAGCACTGATTCATCAACTTTTTTTCCCCTTCAACCCGTACAACTCCTGAAAACTCATAATCATAGGGCGCCACTTGTCAGGATCGATCCTATTTTTGTGCCCTTCCATCCTAATCTCTTGATGCACGTGTGTCCTTAACACCTTAACTTCTAACGCAATAAATCCTTTTGTATCTGCATCTTGCATCATCTCATATACCCCGACAAGCTCTGCTTCCATCTGTGCCGGACACTCCGCTATCCTCGCTGGGCGAACCAGATCAGATATTACAGGCGTCAACCCAGCATGGCCGAACTTATCATGAACATATTCATATCCATTCATTCTCTTAAAATATTTATACCCCTCATCCGGCTCTGCGGTTAAAATCTCTTTCGAGCCTGTTGTTCGTGCGAGGGCGTTAACGGCGTCGGTCATGCCATCTGAAGCGAGGTTGAGAACGCACTGCTTGGTACGGAGCAGATTTATGGTCGTTTGAGAGATGGCGCCGAGACCGAGCATGCAGCGATTTCCTAGCCACCAGGCGGAAGACATTGGGGCTATGTTGAAGGTAGAGTCTGGGTTCTCAGTAGTGATGAAGACAACCGGTGTCCCCCAGTAGAAAATTGCCGGTGAAATCGTGCTGTGCTTTGAAGCAAGTCCGTTATCCTGATCCGATACCATCGTGAGAAAAGCTATAGAATTTTGATGATTTGACGTTATTAGACAGAATGAGAGTCCGGTTTTCGAATATGGTAAAGAAAAGGAGAACGAAGCCGACTATATATACACTGGCTGGCCATTTCATAGCTTGAATTATTGTACAGCCATGCCCCGATATCAGGTGAATTTGAAGAGTCACAATTGTTAGTGGCAATAAGATCTAGAGATATATAAAGGCACGACCTTGAAAGTGACCACTCGTGTCACTCCATTATTTAGGCATGCCCACTGAGCTACCATGAATCTGCGCGTATGAGCCCCAAGTGTCAGGTTATTACCTGTAATGGTATTCCCAATTGGTTCGATTTACAAGGGAGCTTTAATGGACATTTCAAATACCAGCCTATAGCGGAGAGAGCAGATAGTATTTGAAGTTGTAAGCTGTCTGATTAACCACTTTGAGAGCATGGACGTGTTGGTCCTAATTGGTCACATCAAACACATTGAGGTGCTAAGAAGATTGCGGAAATTGAGTGGGGATTAGAGTGACTGTGGTGGAAGTCGATGTAACTATGTATGTTATTGCATGTGACCTAGCAAATAAAATCTCTCCGTTGGGTTGCTCTATTGTCACGAGGTGGTCTTTTCGAGGTATCGCGTGTCTGCGGAAGATGTGATTACAGTATGCAATTCCTGTTTCCCTGCCGCTGCTGCTCCTCTTCCATCCCCCAACTACCTCCTTGCATTGTACGCTGTGCAAAGCTTGTTTTATTCAAACCACCGATCTCCCAGCTCTGCAAGCTCTATCCCGTACCAACCGACATCTCAGCAGTATAATACTTCTTGTTGTTCCGCGCCAATCCTCATCTACTCTGCGTGTGCGCGAAGCCGTCTGGCACGTAATACCTCGCTGCTTTGCTCACCCTTGCTTCACCTCAACCTTACTACGAGTAAGTTATGCATAGAAGCGCTTGGAGACCTCTTAACCGAAAATAGACTTGGGTGAGAGTCGGCCGAGGGTCACCCAGCCAATCTAAATTCGATCTAAATTCGATCGATTGTAAAGCAGGTCATACTTGGACCCTCTACAAACCTCCTCCAGTGTCAGGATGTCCGCACGCTCAACTTGCGGCTCTAGGGGACGGAGCGTTAGGGGCATACGCGCCAATCTCGACGTGCATTAAAAACTCTGCGGATTGCTCTAAATGTCACTTGATACTCTAAGTGACGGAGGCGGTAAACCCTGGCTGGTTAGATGAAAATAAAGATGGGCGTGGCGTTATTTATATTGACCATTCTCACGGCGATAATGATGCTGGAATAGGCACGATCAAGCTGCAGTTAGCGTCGTCGTTGAACATGGAGGACCCGGAATTTGTTCATCGTGCGACTTTGGTCGATTCATTTCAAATCTTCCATCGATCGAAGCATAAGTCTATACACGAAGCAGCTTGTCTAAACGCGCTAACGGGAGATAGAGGAACCAATGTATGAGGAGCCAGACGATAAACACTTCTATTTTGAACCCATAAAACTACCAGCCCAGACACTAAAGATCATTGAGGATTCCTCTTCTAAAGCTGCCTTCAATTGAGCGACACAATGGTTATCATACTGTCTTGAACACGACGAAGGATGTAAACCGCCAGATGAAGATTTTAAGCCCCGCCGTCTGCTCAATGTGAGTTCTTGGGATGGATCTCGTGAGCCATTTCTCTTCGAGCCTTCTTCACCTGTTCCTTATGCCTGCCTCGGCTATTGCTGGGGACTAAATTCAGGAGATATTTTAAAGACAACGAAAGAAAATTTGGAACAGCATTACAAGGCAATCCCGGTCTGCTCAATGCCCGTTGGGGTCCAAGACGCTGTTACTGTGTGCCGCAGACTTAAAATTCCAAATCTTTGGGTAGATTCTTTATGTATCATCCAAAATGATAAGCTTGCCTGGTTGATGGACGCGTCAGAGATGGACCGAATCTATCTCAACTCTCATCTCACCATCGCAGCGTTGGAACCTGCAACCTGCAAGTCACGGTTTTTAGGGACACAGAGCTTTGGAGAGCCAAATTGGCAACGTCATTTTGTTACCAATATCCGTGCTACAGCCGATGGCCCTCCGCTGGAAGTTTTCATAAGATCTCCACCCGACTATTCTAGCAGGAAAATAGAGCAATGTTCCCTGGACCAACGAGGCTGGTACCTTGAAGAAAGCTTGCTGCCAAATCGCAGACTATGCTTCAACGGAAACGAGATGGTCTGGGAATGTGTATGTCGAAAGATTTGCGAGTGTGGTCATGCATTGTGGATACCACAGGCTACAAAATACTGAGAGCTTGGTGCATCACTAAAATTTAGGCGGTTGAAAGCGAGACCGACTGTCTCAAAACTACATTATTTAACAACAATCGGAGAAAAATGGGCGGCGGAATATCCTGGTGAATATGAAGAAGCTGAACGAAATCGTAGAATGACTGACATGACCAAGGAGTTTGGCCATCCTAGGTTTGTGTATGAAAGATGGAGGAACCTGGTCTCAGATTATTCACAGCGTGCTCTCTCTCAGCGGAAGGATAAACTGAGTGCTATACCTGGCCTGGCCAAAATAGTTCGCGATGGATTACAAAGCCCATATGAGCCTCTAGATAAATATCTAGCCGGCCTCTGGAAAAGAGAGTTCCATTTTGACCTTGCATGGCGTGTAATAACGTTAGCATCAGAGACAGCTTCGAAGAAATTGGAACCAAAGAATGAAATGGGGTCGCAGTATCGCATCCCCAGCTGGTCGTGGGCATCTGTGGATGGATCCGTCGACTTCTTCTTCAATGGTCCTGTGCCTAATTGGAATCATACGCCAGAAATTGTGGATTGTTGCAAAGTCGAAAGCGTTGTGTGCCATCGAGAATATCTGGATGATGAAACAAGTGCGGTTACTAGCGGGTATGCTGTTCTTACGGCCGATGTAGCGCAGGTGGAATACGTACCTGCAGGTACAAAAGACAAACTGGTAGTATTTGTTCGATCTAAGAATCTTCGCAGTGTTAAAGTATTTCTGGATAAGCCATGGGAACAAGGAATGGGGTGGTCAAATACCAACAGTGCCACTATGACAACAGGATATAGTGATCGACAAAAAAGAGAAAAGTTCTATTGCTTCAAATTGTTTTCCTGGAAAGTTTATATTGGGAAGAAGGAACCACCCTGGGAAGAACACTCGATGGGACCGGAAACTATACAACAAGGCATGATAGGACCTGATCCTTGGCCGGAAGACATAGAAGGAACTGAAACTTGGCAGAAATACATGATAGAGCCTAACAGTTGGAGAGAAGACGATGTAGATACTTGGCCACAAGCGATGATGGGGCCCGAAACTTGGTTTCTACTGCTGAAGGCATCACTAGAGGTTGAAGAGACATTCGAGAGAAATGGTATTGGCATGGCCAAATGGTTCATATCCACGTCACTGCCCAATATTTGAAGATGCTGAGTTAACTACAATAAAAATCGTATAGTATAAATGTCACTAATATTACTAAATAGAGGATGACTAGCTGTGAAACTAGTTTTTAAAAGATAGTGAGAATGACATTTCGGACGATAGCTAAGGCTTATTGAAATAATAAATAATGGCAACACATTCTCACGTACTTTGTATATCACCAAAAAAGTTGACATTCACATATAGACAGGTGAGTCAGTCGGTGACCAATATACTGTATTCATAGCCAAAGAGAGTACAACACCTTTGGCAAAACGCTAAGTTAATACTAATTGATTAGTCATTGTATGTTAGACCATGCAAACTTTATCAAAGACCGGCGTAAGCTGCAGAATGAGCTTCCACCGCGCGGCAAGTAAAGCCGAGCGTAATTTTGTCCGACTTTTATAACCATAAATTCTAAACTATGAAAGTTAATACATTGTAAGCGTGTTATCAAGTTGTACAGCTGATTACATAAAGTAGCAATATATGAGGTTTGTAAGTGAGTGNTTTTTTTAAGGCCATAAAGTGTAGTTAAGTTATCGACTAACTAATCAAATGGTAAGGTATGGTAGAATAAAGAAGAAAAAAGGCTTAGTTATAATAATTATTATAATTACTATTATGTTTACTAAATAAATATTCTTTATTATATATTATCTTCTTTTTATTATTATGTTGTTTTTTTAATTATAATAATAAGAAAAACGAAAGAAATATTAAAAGAATAATTTAATTTAACTTTTTAATATATGTTAGTTCACCTGTAACATGTAGTACAGTACATAATTGTATATAATATACTTGTTGTGCTATTTCATAATTATTGTTTAATTAAGAGGTAAGAGTAGAACGAAATTATACAACTTAACTTCGAATGCCCAACATTCTTAAGGCTCCTGCTACCGGTGGTTTCCTAACACCACGTGCTCCCATCGCCTCACGCTGGTCTTTAAGCCCATTTTGATATCCTCAAAAATAAAATTCCTGTGCTCAGGCCAACGTTGTCATTGGCAGTGAGCTAAATTGAGGGAATTTTGTCCTCGGTGTGAGCAGATGCACAGCTATCCCAAAGAGGCGACTAGCCATCATCGTGTGTCGGTACTAGAAGCTTCAGACCTCTGCAGACTCTCGGAAGCCAAGCTCTTGGGGGTTCAGCTAGGCCTCCTGGAAAATGACACGAGTTACAATTTGGGTATGTAGTGTAATCACTACTAGACCAGGCGCAACATTGTGTACTGCCAGTACACATCATCGTTGGGAGAACAACGTGAAAGTTATGGCACGCCCAAAACTTTCTGCAACCGTAATTCCCTCAGCGTTATTCTCCTCTTCTTGCTTCGTGACTTTTTTCATTCCTTCACTTCGTTGGTATGTTCAATATGATCTAGCTCTCCTTCCACATCTTGTGCAAGTCTCGTATAATCCCAATCCTTATTTTCGATCTTGTTTCTCTTCGTGACTGCTCTGCAGTCGTAGAGGTCATCTAGTCGTTTCTCCTTGGTAATCCTCCTTGAGGTGATGAAATTGGAAATAATGTTGGCGTGCATGGTGGTGAGCTATATTTCGCAACTCGATACATTCATTTTCGCTCGTATCGGCATCTGGATGTGGTAGTGTGATGTTTTGGTCTGTGATAATGTTAATCCAGAGCATCAAGCACCGATGGTAAAAGTAATAAGTTATCTGGATGGCTCTGGTAGAATGGTACCTTTGCAAAATGATTCTGAGAAACCTGTGCCTTTCTTCAGCGTTGTATACTCTAGCTGTGGAGGCTCCCGAGTAGAGGCACGCATAGCTTAACGGATAATAATAGCGCAGGCCGATGTCAACTAAAAGAAATGTAAAGGGAGCAGCACATCTCGGGGATTTTGAGATCTTAGGCGCAGGAGGATGAAGGATCGAAATACTAAAGCTAGAAATTTTAAATCTTGGAAGCTCTTTACCGTCTCGCGGCTTGCCGCGCAAGACAAGTCCAAGCCACAGCCTAGATGAATGACAGCGCTCTACTCTAACTGGTTGTTGATCCTCGGTATTCGTTTCATCATTATTGACTGATTGTACTCGCACTTGAGTGAGTGCCTCAGGTGGTTAAAGCAATGAATTATCATTTAGTCTCGGGGTCATTAAGCTATGCAAGTTAGCCTGTGGAGCTGTCTCCAGTCCAATGCGACATCACCGTCGGTCCAATCCGTATTAATCAATGACAAGTACCCTGCCAAGCAGTAAGACCAGCTTCCTATCTTGCGGTTCCTGCAAGTTAGTGGTTGGTAAGCCGGCTATACCTAGCAGGGCTGACAGTGCTGTCACTCCAGGGGCATAACAGGCACTTAGCCCCTCCAGAATATGGTCAACTACCACCTGGACTGTGAAGGGTTCACATCCTGAGAGTGCATTGGTTGTGGACCAAACTCAACTTCTACCTCTGTCAATTCTCAAGCTGCTTTGCTTGGGGGGTGGGGGGTAATGGACTTACTCTTACTAACTCCCAGGCATTATATCAATCTCCTCTGTGCAAATGGCAAATTCGGCAGCATTTATATTATATATAAGCCTGTTAAAAGCGGACAGAACTAGGATTAATGCTCTAAATTAACTTACAAGAACGAAAAGGCCACCCAGCGTCGCTTCCATCTTTTAATGTATTTAATTCGGGCCTAATAGTAATACCGATGTCACAGATAATCCACTTTATGATATGGGCATTGCAAGGTCTTTATATTCATGCTTGAAACGTACAACCTCCCTAAATTTATTTCCTATACTTTGTTAGAACCAAGGGATCCTGAACAGGTACATTCTCATTCAAGATGTGATGGAGGATAGCACACATGCCTTCGCAAATTTGCGTTAGTGCAGCGAGTCAAAGCTAGAAAGAAATAGTAGCGGTAAGTATATTTTCTCGCGACATAACACCGTTCTACTTTTCCACACGTGTTACGCGGAAGCTTGATGATTCCCCCGATGTTTTTTGTACCAAAGTATGATAAACCACAGACTAGAAGCTGTGAAGCTGTAACAGTGACATCTAGCTGGGTTTGGATTGGCGAGACGTTGATAGGCGGAATACCTTGCTCCACTCCACCACATGCTGTGTGTAGCGAGTACGGTCGAAAGCACGTNAAAAAAATGTGGGAGGGATGGGCTGTGTTTAGTTGTAGCTTTGATTTCCTCATATTTAGAAAGACACGAAACTTACTCTAACACTAAAGTTCGCAGCAAAACTGTTCTCCTTTGAAGTTTTAGATGTCTTAGCAATAGCAATTATCTATATAGAGTAGATATATTTATGAATTCTTTAGGAAATATTTTAGTTTTGAATGATATTTTTGTAGCTCTACCATCAGATGTAATTATGTTTAATAAAAGCTTGATGGAGATTTTGATCTGAATTTGAGGGAAATTTGATCTTTGTTTTTTGTTTAGCTTCCAGGCCATTCGTTGATATACAAGCCGAAATGCTATCTGCTCAGGACAGAATATTAAGCTATAGTAGCGCTTAATTGGGATTTCCCATTTATAATCTAGAATCTTATAATGCCATTCATAGTGAGATAAGTCCAGTTATCTTTGTTGTGACAGTTCTCGCTCTCGCATGTGAACTCTTTTCTCACTGCCTGAAGTCTTCCGGCGTTCCTGGTGGGAATTGCATCTCGTGAACAAAACAAAACGCCAAATGTTACGGAGGGGTTCGAGAGATGGTTATCTACAAAAAAAGATATATATGCGGAGCACGATAACCCGCTCAACTACTAGTCTACTAAGCGGTTTGAGTATCCTCGAGCGACTAGAATGGCAATTGATATCTTATCAATTCCTTCATTGGATGCAGAGCGCCAGAAGACCTATTAAAGCCGTTTGAGTTGATAACTACCGCCCCTGGAATCACTACATGCAGCACGTCAATAACAGAAAAGAAAACGAGATAAAGGATCTGAACCTGTGTTGTTGCAGCAAATGCAGAGCTAGTACCCTTCAAAGCTTAGTGTAATGGACCTCAATGTCATGTTGCTAAGAAGTCCGGACATCCGGAATTGGCTGAGACAGCCTAAGTTATTATTTGCTGACATTTTAAATCAAGATCAATAGAGGCTATCCTTTCCATAAAGATTTTTTCTATTCTATGCCAAACATAATCTTTTTACATGTGCCATGTACTCAAGCCGCAGGCTGGCGAAGTATTCTGCCGCCATCATTAGCCTTGTGCTACTCTTGACGTTATACCGCAAACCTATACTCGCATCGTCGGGCGATATAGCTATTTCCCTGCGGCGCATCCGTGAGCTTGTGTACTTTTCAACACTTGATAGTTAATCCTAACATTCACAGCAATGACTGAGCCAAAAACAGAACATCGTTTGTGGAGAGCTCACGACCACGACGCCGAAGATCCGGCTCTGCCTGTTGTAAATGCTTCAATCATATCGTTGGTTCGTAACGATGAGCTCGAGGGTATCATAGCTTCAATGCGGCAAGTTGAAGCGTCTTGGAATTCCAAATTTAACTACCCATGGACGTTCTTTAATAATGAACCTTTCACTGAAGAGTTCAAGAAGAGGACACGGACCGAGACAAGGGCTGAATGCAGATACGGTCCGTACATAGTCGCTCTGATAGGCCATTTTCTTTAGAATGAATTCCGGAAAAGAATCTGACCAATCTGTATTGTGTCAGAACTTATTCCAAGAGAGCATTGGGATGTACCAGCGCGGATTGATCAAGCTACCTTTGAAGAGGCAGCACGATCTATGAGCTCAAAAGGAGTCAAGTATGCTTCTAAGTTGAATTACCACCAAATGTGTCGCTGGTATTCTGGCTTCTTTTACAAGCATCCTGCTTTGAAAGATATTCGATACTATTGGCGTGTTGAGCCCAATATTAAGTACGATACCTGTCTTATATATTTTCTCCGGCTTATATTGAGAAATGCAATATAGACTCTTTTGTGATATCGACTATGATGTCTTCCGCTATATGGCCGACAACAACAAGACATATGGGTTTACAATCAATATCTACGACGATCCGAATACATTACCCTCGCTTTGGCCTGAGACATTGAAGTTTCTGTCTGCGCATCCAGAGTATCTTAGCCGTAATAATTCGCTCGAGTGGCTTACAGATAGCTCGCAGAGACCAGAAGTGAACCTCGCGGCTAATGGGTATAGCACTTGCCATTTTTGGAGTAATTTCGAGATTGGAGATATGGAATTTTGGAGGAGTACAACCTATGAAGCTTTTTTTCAGCATCTTGATCGCGCTAATGGGTTCTTTTACGAGCGATGGGGCGATGCTCCAGTTCACAGTATCGCTTTAGGGCTGTTTGAGGATACGTCCAAGATTCATTGGTACTTTATTCCTCAATTCATATTTAACTACCTAATTTGTTTATGAACTAACTTGTGTGATTTCTGTCGGCAATATAGGTTTCGAGATATCGGCTATCAACACACAGTATTCAGTAACTGTCCTGATTCCCCTAAGTGCAGTGGTTGCAAAGCGAATAGGTTAGCTCCGATAACCATTTGGTTAAACAAGGAGGACTGTCGTGCAAACTGGTTTAATCAAGTTTGCAAGGATAAAGTAAATGATTATAGTACTTTGTGTTTACAAGGCTAAGATGGCATTTATTGGATAGAATTTAACATATTACATTTAAATTTGAGATTCTTCGGTAGTACATCGAATAAAGAGCTTTAGGAATTTCAGGTCTATATCGTCTGTTGTACACCCATTTTCAGACGAATGAACCACTTCTGGACCTCCCAATGAGCTATCCTAGTACCAGGAACCCATATGATATTTATATTGAACAATGATTACTGGAGGAATTAGAGCTTTTCCATTAGCGCGTATGATTTCAATAAGTGTAACAAATCGACGGTTTTTAGGGCTTAAAGAATAAAGCTAAATATAGTTAATTAAAAGTTTGAGTGAATAAAGATATATCTACCTTAGTAATCTCAAGTGGAACAAATATTTCCACACCTTTGGGGCTCCAATTCGAAAGCCCGATTCGTCGAAATTAAGATTAATTGCCTGAATATTATGCTCCCGTATAAATCATTTTAAAGACTCTTCTTTATCTTGAGCTATAGTTCTTGCTTTTGCAATTGGTTTGGGTTTAATTTTATGAAGGCCAGCTAATTTACCTAACGAGGTAATGCTGGACTAGACCCAAAATTGTACTGAAGTGGAAGCTCCTGATGTACTAGATTTGTTACTGTATGTGATCGAAAGTAACTAAGGTGGCCTGAGATTTATCGACGTTGAATATAACCTTGATTGATTCTGAAATTCAATCTCATTGCTAGCCTGTGGGTTGAATTTTTCTTTCAGACTATACAGGTTTAGCAAACAGTATTGTAGAGTAGATAGGAGCTTTGAAATCTGTGGTCCTCCTTATTCTTTTAATCATGCTGTCGTATGTAACTTTGAGGCTTAGCTAGTATGCACTAGTAAGACCTTGCGCTAAAAGAAAAGATGGTTGACGTTGAACAATTCGGATTGCGAGGAGGGTCCATGGGCGCAAAGGAGCACAAAGGTATATAACTTATAAGCAGCTTTTGCGAAATATGGGTTTCATATTGTCGAGATGTCAAGACCGCTCAGAATTTTGCATCTTAGTAATTATTTCAAGTAGTGACACTTTCCAGCTACAAACGGTAATCTCTTGGCATCGCCTAATTCTGCCATCTGTACGGAGGTCGCGGTAAAAAGTTACCGGACCGCACCAAAGACGCTAGTTTTGCGCATGTCATTGGATGTTACAGGCCTTTCAGTGAGTGAGATGCCTGAAGTGCCTTATAATTACAGGGCATTGACAGCCTGAAGGCCGCCGTAATTAAAGAGAATTTCTGGCGCCAAATAATTAGCGCCTTGGCGTAAATCCGGTTACATATTACCACGACCTCCGTATTTGGTAGATACTAGATTGATGGATACGCTCTAGACTAGACCTCATTAGTACTATACAAACCTTAAAAACAAGGTCCCTCCTTGCACAGGTGAACTTGACATACAGCCGAAATTTGAGCGTTTCCGTGGACAGTTCTCACTGGTTTCACCTAAACCCTTTCTTCTTTTGAGCCTTACAAAGCAATTCCGACAAAGACTTGGCTTACTAAAAGTTCTGCAAATGGTGCTCTAAAGGAGGAGATTGACCTTGGAGTTGTACTGAAATTAGCTGTGAATTAGGCCTTTTTCTCTTATGCGGCGAATCTTTTCCTACCCTTCAAATAAAGCTTTGTATACAGCCTCCCTGAAAGTTTCACGTCCCTTGAATTGACCACCACTGTACGATGAATGAAGTCCGGAATTAACCAAGGCGGTACGTAATAGGAAATGAAATAAGGCTTGCCAACCTCCTTGCCGAATAATCCGTGCTCCAGACTTTTCAGATCTCAATTGATCTACAAGGTCAGCCGCGTTCATGTGGTGCTTATACATATCAATAAATATCAGAGTTGGAAGCTTCTTTCCAGGCTGTGTTCTAAAGACTTTCAATGTATATAGTTGGTAGTCGAGACAGTAACATTCGCGTAATTCCGCGCAGGCTAGTCAGCAGAGCACAGCAAAATGGACACTCGTCGTGCTAGCTGACCGCTATTAACGCATTACATGATGTGGCATATTACTGTATTTAGACGGTAGATAATCTTATGGAGGACGTTCGAGGATATGAAACAGAAGCGGCTATATCAGTTCACAGACGCAAATGGAGCCCACGGACTTAAAGTACCTCTTCAATAAGGTATTAAACACTTAGAGGACTAATCTTTGAAGCTCACTTTGCTATCAACTAATCCACAAGGCCTCGTCAAACTTGGAACCCAAAGCTAAGATCGAGGATTATTGTAACCAGTGTTACAGATTATGTTCGGGGATATTAGCCACTATAGCAAGTGGTTTCAAGGATCACTGGTTAACTGTACCTTGCTGATATAAGTTTCGCCTGTAGGGGCTCAACAGAACAGTGTACACTTTAGTTTGAAGTATCAACAAGCACATATATGGGTCATCACGAGATCAAGGCAGAATTGGGGGAAGTGAATTCATGTACAATAGAACTAGTGCGCTTTCAAGCTTAGTTGGGTGTAATGAACTACTACCACTTCTTCTAATTAACTACTAACTATTACATGAGTAGTATACATATCACACCAGCTATAGATAATGTAATAGAACTACTTTTAACTATGTTCCCCTCTCCAGTTTGAACAGTCGATATAGAGCTTGTAGCACTTGCTTGTGTGGTTGTTGTGCTCGCAATTGCACTATTATTTAAGCTCTTACTCACGGCACATGTGCGATTCTTGTATAACGTAGCTGAGTCAAGAATAGAGCCATTCCTGCTGGCCACAAAATCATGCGTCAAGTGTGTGCAGTTGTGGAACGTCAATTTTGACCAGCCATATGTTGCATTAGTGGTGTCAAGGCCAAATCGTTGGTATTTTTGATATGGAACCTGTAGTGTGTCCAAGCCATCGTAGTGTCCAGCTGCTCCATTTGTGATATACCATGGAAAATCGGGGTTGTTAAGTTCCTTGGGATCAACCACTCCATTTGCGAGCGGAGCATTGCGCTCGTATACATGGCTGTGACCAGACAGTACAAGATCGACTTTGTAGTGGATAAGCAGAGGTTCAAAAACATCCTTGCAGGTCCAACAAATGGTACCAGAAGCATTTGCATGTGAGAGATACCATGGACGATGGCCAGCCACGATGACCCACGGAGTCTTAGAACGATTTACTGCCGCCAAATCTGCTGCTAGCCAATCTGTTTGAGCGTTCATGATTGAGTTAAATGGGCCTGAATCAAATCCTTCGGGACCTCCTTTTTCATCCGGAGCAATAAAGCCATGACCGAGGTCTGTCTCAGTGTCTAGTTGGATGTAGTGCACCATACCGTGGTCAAAGGAGTACCAGAAGTTCCCAGTGCCTTTAGATTCTTCCGACGGCATACGAAAGTGATTACGGTAGCCCGTGAAGTTGTTTTGACCCGGTACGCAGATAGATGAATCGTAGGAAATATTCCTGCTAGTATCGGTAGTGCCTCCGTTATCGCAATTAGATTCGTGATTACCAGGCCCTACCATGTAGGCCTTTATGCTAGTAACAGTAGTCATCTCATCGTAAAAGTCATTCAGGATGGATTCATAGACTTTGACCCCGTCGGCAATTGTGGTATTAGGAAGGAACCCTTGAATTTCTTCCTTAAGCCAGTAGTCGGCGTATGCTATATCACCGGCTAAAGACATGTTAGAGCAATATTTGTGTAGCGGTTGTAAATTACTCACGATGCCAAAGGAAGTCGAACTGGTTGACGGCTGCAGTTAACGATTGAATGGTATTGTTGTCCCCGGCTGGAAGGATATTAGTTGGATTTACACCTTTTCCAGCAGTGCTCGTGAGACCTTGCGGCCCCATAGTTCCCAAATCCACAACGACAGCGATTGAATATGGAGTGACATCACCAGCTCGCCTGCTTGTACGAAATGTGTATGGTGCTTTTGTGTTATCGTGGATGAGGTGGCTGGGCAAATAATAATAAACAGTATCTGGTTGCAAGCCGGTAATCTTGACATGGTTGTTGTACGTTAAAGATGTCGAATAAGTTATTGAGACATTAGAAGCTGCTGACATCGTCATGGAACTTGGAGACAAGCCATATTTGACTGTCGGATTCGCAAGTTGAACAAAGGAGTTCCAAGACACATACATTCCTGTGTCGCCGGCATAAGCTAGGCGGACTTGGGATTTGATTGTGTCATTGCTTGTGGCATATATCAATTGTCCTAGTAAGACAATGACCACAAGCTCGTAATAGAGTGAACGCATTCTAGCAGCCGCTACAAGTGCTAGATGTAAAACGAGAAGAAAGGCCACAAGCACAAGAAAAGTTCAAGCTATATCAAGAGCAGACTGAAATCTGAGAATTACCTACTAATTTATACATTCATTGAAGAGAACTGGGATGACGATGTTAAATGGCGCTAAATGTCAGAAGCTTTGATCCATTTTCAATGCCTAATTCCCTGTTACTTTAGAGGTTAACCGTTAATTGCAACACGTGCTTGTTGAATTAGACAACAAGCTACATTTCAGAGCTGTAGTTGACTGAAACTAAAACTAGAGAATATCCGTGTGGATCAGGGACATCCCGGAAATCGGTCGCTGGTGGATCAAGAACACTACCGTGACTACCTAGAAGTGCGATCAAGGGTTCGAGAACTCCGCCAAATCCAGTATATTGCAGGGTTTATCATTAGATGATTAAATTTACGAAATATTTTAAGCCAATTAGCTCTCCATGTGCTCTTCTATTATCATTATCACCATATCGGACATTATAAAGAGCTAATGTTTGCTGAGCTCAGGATTTTCCTCCATCACTGCCTCTTCATCCAGTTCTCTTCGTCTTATAATTAACTATTTGTTTATTCAGCAGAAAATAGGACTAAAGTACGACAATGAAAAATATTTTAATCGCTGCCCATTACTTGAAAGGGACAGAGAAAGAGAAAGAAAACAACTTCATTTGGTCTTCGAGATTTACTAGCCGTATTCGGTATGGTGGGGTTTCTACGTTCGAGTTAGATAACGAGATTATCGAATTGGATCATGAAAGTATGTCACTACAATAGACGCCCTTAAAAATCCGAAATTAGGTGACATTCTAGTGACATACTCTTTATTCTTAATTCGAGTGTTGAGTTTGGTGAATGTCCAACCCCAGTAAAAATACCACAAACTCCATGTTTGACAATCAGACCCCCCGGATGAAAAGGATAGGTGGGTAGTATGCGGACAGATAATAGTGATCTACCCCAAGATGCTCTTGTATCCCATCATCTCTTGGTAATTCCGGTCTCGGGACTGTGGAAGAATTACCTTTTAAGGCCTTGTTACTGGAGGCTGTCTACATCCGTTAGGAAACAAACTGCGCTATGTCATGCCAGCGTCTAACCAAGGTCGTTCAAATGTATACTGAGACTTCGATGCCAAGGCGCTGGATTTTGAGTTTCGAAATCCTTTGACGGTATCTTACTCTGGCCAGGATGGGACGAATGTCTGCTTCGCTTCATCATGTCGTGGTGGAAAGTKSRCTTCNAATAAYCMAATAGCTCGAGCACTTTGAACTCAATAGTCTTTCAGCCATGGAAAAAAGAACGGGTTTCAACAACTTAATCATACGTTTCTTCCAGAAATGGCTTGGCAATCGTATTAGTAGTCGGTAATAAAGCATCAGCTCAGCTGTGATTGAAGGCTGGGCGAAATCAGATGAGCCCGTGGCCAATCAATAGAAGAGAGAGCGTCATTCTGCTCTCTTTTGCTTGAACACATGCGACTTTATAATTTTCGGGCTTGGCAGCGGCGTTTTGACACCTGTATTTAAGGCGGGATGGCTTCGTTATTTTATCAGATCATCTTGATCTTATCAATATAATCTCAACTCAGACAACACAAGATAATCAGAGTTGGTTCAGCTCCTGACTTCTCCTATTACGTCTTCACTTTCATCACCTCAATACCATATCTCAATCATTCATCTACCATGACAGTCAACGTCTTTGCGGTTCCAGTCTTCTTCATTGTCTTCAGGGAGACCCTGGAGACGTCCATTATCGTTGCTGTTCTCTTAGCTTTTCTAAAACAGACTTGCTATAATCCGGACCAAGATATCACAGTCTACAGGCGACTAGTTAGACAGGTAAGCTTCCTTTAACCTCCTGTTTTTTTTAGCAATATCCTTAACTATGACCTAGGTGTGGATAGGAACGATAACTGGCTTTCTAATCACTCTTGCTATCGGCGGCGGCCTCATTGGAGCATTCTATCACCTCGGAAGAGATCATTGGGCATCAACTGAATACTACTGGGAGGCCGCATTTAGCATTCTTGCTTCTATCATTATCACTCTAATGGGTGCTGCATTACTTCGTGTCTCGAAGATGCAAGAGAAGTGGCGTGTCAAACTCGCAAAGGCTTTGCAGAAGAAATCTGCCGAAGAGGAAGAAATAACGGGAAGTAGGTTTAAGAGATGGTGCGAGAAGTATATGATGTTTGTTCTTCCATTTATTACAGTCTTAAGAGAGGGTATTGAGGCCATAGTCTTCGTTGCTGGAGTATCTTTCTCTGCTCCTGCAACATCAGTGCCTTTGCCTGTCTTTGTGGGTCTTGCTGCTGGCTCTATTTGTGGCTATGTAATCTACAGGTAAGTTTTCAAGAAGAATCAGTAATCTAATTACTAATATCTAGAAGGGGTGGATCAAAAGCAAAACTTCAGTATTTCTTAATTGCTTCAACATGTATTTTGTACCTTGTTGCTGCTGGTTTGTTCTCACGTGCGATATGGTACTTAGAAGCTCAACAATGGAATAATCATGTAGGCGGTTCAGCTGCAGAAGTCGGAGCAGGTCCAGGCTCTTATAATATCGATCAAAGTATTTGGCATATTAATGTTGGTCATTTAAAACCTTTATGTTAGATATGTTAGCTGATAACTTCTAGGGTGCTAGTCCAGAGTACAATGGCGGTGGGGTCTGGGGAATCTTAAACTCTCTAGTTGGTTGGCAGAATTCTGCTACATATGGTTCGGTAATCTCTTATAATATCTACTGGATTGTTGTAATTCTCGGCTTTCTCTCATTAAGATACCAGGAAGTCAAAGGACATTGGCCTCTAATAGCGAAGAGAACCACAGGCGCTGGAGACAATTTGCATATTAATGAAGGGGTTAATCATGGTGAGTTTGGTCATCAAGAGATGAGAGCCGTGGAAGAGGTCTTGAAACTTCCTGTCCATTCAAAGTCTGTGAACTAGACTTAGACGGAGCTTGTAAACAGTGGGTTTTATAGCTGTTTTTTCCCTAAGCATAGCCACCCACCTTCAAATTTGCTCAACAAGAGCCATCATTGATCGTGGTGTCCCTTTTATAACACTTTTCATCCGAATTAGAATTCAACTGATTTGTAACTTCTCGAAGTCTAGTATTTACATTTTCTCACAAGTTTATAATCTAAGCCTCTCACGGATTGTTAGCTACTACCAGTATCGACTTTAGCGATATAAGCAATGAGGTCCAGTACACGGCAGGAATAACCCGACTCATTGTCATACCACGACACTAATTTGACAAAGTGGTCATTAAGAGAAATGCCAGCATTAGCGTCAAAGATAGATGAGTTGGTATTGCCATTCAAGTCAGTGGAAACAACATCATCCTCGGTATATCCCAGAATACCTTTACAATTTGATCAGCACTTGTTTCCACAATAATCAAAGAGGATTAAAATTATAAATTCTTACCTTTAAGTTCATTTTCAGATGCCTTCTTAATAACATTTTTAATATCCTCATAAGAGGCACTCTTGTCCAGCCTACAAGTCAGATCGACAACAGAAACATTCGAAGTTGGTACACGCATTGACATGCCAGTAAGTTTACCGTTAAGGGATGGAATGACTTTTCCAACAGCCTTAGCCGCCCCGGTGCTACTTGGAATTATATTCTGAGCAGCAGTTCTTCCTCCACGCCAGTCTTTTGCGGAAGGACCGTCGACAGTTTTCTGAGTGGCAGTGTAAGAATGAATAGTAGTCATAAGACCTTCGACAATGCCAAGGTTATCGTTGATAACTTTAGCAAGAGGAGCTAAGCAATTAGTCGTGCAAGAAGCATTAGAGATAACTTCAAGCTTTGAATTATAATTCTTTTCGTTGACGCCCATAACAAACATTGGAGCGTCAGCGGAAGGAGCAGAGATAACAACCTTTTTAGCTCCACACCTTTCAAATGAGCTTTAGCCTTTTCGGTGGTCGTGAACATTCCGGTAGACTCGATAACATAAGTAGCGTTAGTCTCACTCCATGGAATGTTTGCAGGGTCTTTCTCAGCGTAAAAACGGACAGTCTTGCCATTGACTTCCAAGCCATTGCCGGAAGCCTTAACAGTACCTTTAAATTGGCCGTGTGTTGAGTCGTATTTTAACATATATGCCTATATAAATACATCACTTGGTACTAATCTAATTTAAAATAGTTACTCTTGGGAGACAAAAGGATTACTAACTGCATAATGAGGTTCGATGAACGGATCGTTGACAGCAACGATGTCGATAGCTTTACGGAATACGATACGACCAATACGGCCGAAACCATTAATACCCACCTTAACTGAGGCCATGTCAACTATTCTCTACGATTCATGATTAGCGGAGCTGAGCTGCACCTAGATGGATGGATGGATGGATGGATGGATGAGCTCACACGACAATCGTTTTAGGTAATTTTAACCGATGTTATTAAGTGAATAAATCGTAAATTTTCGAGTCGTGTTTGTGAAGAAGGAAGGGTCGTTCTCTGACGAGTGTCGAGGTTTTTATGCGCTGCATTTCAATTTCGACCGGTCCGATATATTCACCTTTTTTCGGACCAGTCAAACCACCAAGTTTCTACACAATGACCCGTTTCCTCGCATGCTCATCAGTTTAATTACTAATCTGACTGCTAGTTCAATCATTAATTTTAATTATATTCTTTGTCTCTACTCTTGTATGGTACGTATTCGCCTATTCTCAAACCTCTTAAGCTTATATCAATTAAAGCCTTTTCAACACGAATAAGTATTCTATCCTAATTATTGTTTTTACAATCAACGATCAATTCCATTACACTTTTAACCAACTTTATTCTCTATTGAGTTTATTTGAATCATCTTTGATTCAAGTTCAATAGTTGAAGGGGTTTTAATGTTAATAATTATAGCAATTGTTTGATGCAATACAATTGAGTTAAATTACAGTGATTGCCATACTAAAGCAGGTTATAATTTTAGTCATAGATACGTAGAATAGGAATTCCCTACCACAATACGACGATGCATCCATACAGGAAAGTTATAACTTTAAACATGGGTGGATATGAAGTAAATGAAAGTTTTAATTGTCCATCTTACCTGACCCTTGTTTTTTCGGAAGGACTTGAAAGATAAACTTTATTTGATTCTGAAATAGCATTAAGAGTGAGAGTAAAAGAAGAGCTGATTAATAATCATTTTCATCATAGATATTTTAGCACTACTTCATTCTTTACACCTGTGATCCACTACCATGCAGCAAAACTTGACTCTAAGTTGCATGCATGCAGCCACAACGCGGGGAACGGCGACAACCGAGAGCGTATCTCTGTTATCGCAAGCAATAATGGAGAAAATAAAAGATGTTTGGAGATTTTTCTCGAGACCATCTTAAAGGCAAAAGCTATAAATCATAGCCCTTATTACACGTAGCCGTTTGCGACTCTTCTAGAACCGATATTTGGAAAGGAATTTTATTACAGCTTGATGATGTTAGCTTATGCGAAGGTTGAGGAGCTCTGGCAGGGGAGAAGCAAAGGCTCCCCGCACCAGCCGAGTGTCTGATTGGACTGATGGTGCCAGCTGCATGTCGGGGAAAGAAAAAACCCCGAAGGAAAAAGATTCAGGGCCTCCACTGCGTAAGGAATTTTTTTTTCTCTTTCCATTTATGCTGAGTTTGCGCCTGTTGTTTTTGTTGTTTTTCTGTGTGTTCGCTAAATTAAGAAAGTTAATGATAGGAAAAGGATGGAGTTCGGAGGTCTTGAAGAATTCCGGAGTCCGTGTACGTAAGTACTGTGCGCAGTCAGTGACTCAACCACAGTAATATTGACCTTAACTATTGCACGGTCTCTGCAAAGGGGCAGATGCTACAGTAATATTCTGTGACGTGTGTGAAGGGTTTGACAAGAGTCCAAGTTAACTTCAAGTTGCTCCGTATTATGCAAAGAATAAGTGCAAATGCAAGGACGTACGTAAGAAAACGAGCCTGCCGTATATAATTTACCAGGATTAATACTGTACTTTGGGTTGGACGAGATTAATATTCTTGATCAATCTGATAAGACGGACAATGCATCGCATCGCGCCGATCTCTCGGAAGAAGAAGAAGCAATAATCCGATCGTCTGTAGCTGTGTGTAGTCATGGATTTAATTCATGGACGAGTTCCTCTTGTATTACGTACTCCGGGCCGTTATTATTGTTTTTTCTGTTTCAACGCAACAGGAGACATGACGTTGTTGCTGTCTGCACTGCAGATATGATGAAACGTAATGATAATAATAACCTCTGGGATCTAGGATCCATGCTTCCTCACCGTCGCAAGTACGGATCAAACAAAGTTCTCCATCAGATATCTGCATAAGAAACTCGGTTCAACTCTATTGTAAGACCATGATGTCGTTAGTGCTATAAAGTTAAAATAAATAAAATAAGCTATTTATATATAAATTTATATATTTGATTGGAGTTCAAGTGTCGGCGCAGAAACTCTGGTCACCAACCTCGGTGGTTTCGTTCTTGCGATTTCCGCCGGCGTCCCACCCGATGTCCGCCCGTCTTTGGGGACCCTGGAGATCCAAAAGGCGGGGCCGCTCCTTCTGACAAAGGAAGAAAGACAGAAAGAAAAGCTTGATGGCGCAGGATGCCTTCGGATTTAGGCAGCACATACCTTCGGACCCTTACTCATCGGATATAAGCGCGTTGGTCCCAATTTCATTGGATGATGGGGCTCGCAAGAGATGCCGGTTTCCCGCCGCCCTGTCACCAAAACAGACCCAGAGACCCAGACACCAACAGACTGCGCGCCGCACGTTCGCCGCAGGGATCTTTGCCCACTTCTTATTCATTAATATATTTTCTCTTTCCCCCATCCCCCTGGCCACTTCCATTTTCCGGCACCTGTTGTCTTCGTGATGCCGACGGCGCTCTTCAACAATCGCCTCCATCTGCTCTTTCTCTCGTCTTCGTCTCCCTGACATATGGCAAGAAGAAAAGTAAAAGAAAAAAAAAGATCAGACAAGAGACGAGACCATCACATCCAAGCTCTTGGTGTCACTGCTACCAGGTTTCAAGGTTCTACGGTGGTACACGGGTGTTCTTGGCATAGGCGACGTGCATCTCTATCCAAAGAATCACAACAATGGACGAGAAACGAGACGAGGTTGCGCAGGACGCCGACCGCGAGCACAACCTCCACCAGCCATCATTCGAGTCCAACGGGTCGCAGGACGCTGCATTGCAGGAGAAGGAGCTCGAGCGCAGTGGCTTGTCCGAGCAGAGTAGCACCACCCTCAGAGATGCAGACGCGGCCGCAGCAATAGCTAGAGCAGATCCAACAACCACAACAGCAGCATATGCCCAAGCAGATACAGAGGCAGAAGCTACCAGCGACGATGCGAATCATCCTCAGCCCCACGGCGGAGCTCCAGGTGGTGCTGCTGTTGCGACAGCAAGACCAGAAGAGCCCGAGGCTTTGCGATCCAACTTCCAAACCGTCATCATCATGCTCTCGCTCTGCGCCGCTGTCTTCTTGGCCGCCCTCGACACCACCATCATCACGACTGCCCTGCCAGTCATCAGCGAGCACTTCCACTCTTCTGCTGGCTACACTTGGATCGGTTCCGCCTATCTTCTGGCCTCGGCTGCTTCTACACCCTCCTGGGGCAAGATCTCCGATATCTGGGGTCGCAAGCCCATCGTGATCTTTGCCGCCGCCGTCTTCTTCATCGGCTCCACCCTGGCAGCTACCAGTGTGAGCATCGGCATGTTGATTGCCGCGCGAACCGTCCAGGGGATTGGCGGTGGTGGTTTGATCGTCCTAGTCAATATCTGCATCAGCGATCTCTTCAGCATGCGCAATCGCAGCAAGTACTATGGCATTGTGGGCATGGTCTGGGCTTTTGCTAGTGCTATTGGCCCGATCTTGGGTGGATTGTTCACGCAGAAGGTGTCGTGGCGGTGGTGTTTCTATATCAATTGTGAGTTTCCAAGTTTTTGGTTATTTCACAGAAGAAAAAGGGGAGAAAATATTGCAAAAATCAAAAATAGAGGGAAGAAGTTTTTTATTTAGCAACAAAATACTGACTCTTTCTATAGTACCCATCACCGGAACAGTCATCATCGCCCTGGTCCTCTTCCTGCATCTGCATAACCCCAAGACTCCGGTTTGGGATGGCTTGAAAGCCGTGGATTGGCTGGGAACTCTTACCATCGTCGGAGGCACCTTGATGCTCCTCCTAGGCTTAGAATTCGGCGGCGTCTTCGATCCCTGGGGTTCTGCTAGGGTCGTCTGCCTGATCGTCTTTGGTATCGTCACAACCGGCATCTTCATCATCATTGAGTGGAAGGTGGCAAGATATCCTGTCATGCCTCTTGCTCTCTTTAGCGGATTGTCCAATGTCGCCTGTATGGGCGTCTGCTTCTGCCATGGCTTCGTCTTCATCGCGGGATCTTACTACCTTCCTCTCTACTTCCAAGGTGTCCTCGGAGCAACACCAATCCTCTCAGGAGTCTACCAGCTCACTTTCGCTCTCTCCCTTTCCATCGTAGCTGCCGTCACAGGAGCCTTCATAAAGAAAACCGGAAAATACCTCCCACCAATCTGGTTCGGTTTGACGTTCATGACTCTTGGTTTCGGCCTTTTCATTGATCTCCAACCAACTGCCAACTGGGCTAAGATAATCATCTTCCAGATCATCGCCGGTATTGGTGTCGGCCCCAACTTCCAGTCTCCCCTCATCGCCCTGCAATCCATGGTCCCGACACGTGATATTGCCACCGCAACCGCGACATTCGGCTTCATGCGTGCGCTCGCAACATCCATCTCCGTCGTCATCGGCGGTGTTGTCTTCCAGAACGAGATGCAGAAACGTTACGGCAGTCTTGCTGCCGCGCTAGGTCCAGGCACAGCCTCTGCCTTAACAGGTGGTGCAGCGGGCTCCAGCATCGGCATCGTCAACGCCCTGCCACCCGCGCAGCGAACAATCGCCCGCAAGGCGCTCTTCGAGAGCTTGAGGACCATGTGGATCGTCTTCGTGGCTTTTGGTGCCTTGGGTCTGTTCACGAGCTTCTTCATTGTGAAGAATAAGCTCAGCAAGGAGCACCAGCTTACCAAGACTGGGCTTGCGGAGGAGGAAGTTAAGAGGAGGGAGAGAAAGCAAGAGAAGAAGGATAAGGAAGCGGCGGCAGCAGCAGCAACCGCTGCTGCTGTTGGAAATGGAGAGGGTAATGGCCATGGAGTCGTGAGCAAGGAGGAAGTTTAAGTTAATAATATACCCCCCCACTCAAAAGATTTTTCTTATATAAAGTTTTAATAAAAGTATAGATGGGGAAAAGTTAAAAAGACGCATGCATAATGAATTTGCATTTCTAGTTTTTTAGAGCACGGCGTTGTTGGTTGGCTTTTTTGTGTGGGTTTTTTTTTTTGACCATACATCTATATTATATAATGTCTTCATATACCGAGATGTTTTAAAAGCAGATTTTAAGAATCTATTAATTCTAAAAATAATATATATTTATCTAGATGGCCTAATTTTTGTTTCTCTCAAGTGTGTATAAATGAGTTGAGTGTGATAACTGGAGTTGACTTAGGCTTTAACCTATTTAATCTTAGCTTGTGTATTAATAATCAATGTTGACCAATAAGGTTGTTATCTCTGCTCACCACCTCAATTTCAACGAGACTTGTTGCGATTCAAGCTAACTCAAACTCAGACTCAAGTTTGAGTTATTGAGTTGTTTTTTACACATACTGATTTCTCTCTCATTATTTTGTAATGTGCATTAATTATCTTAGTGTGAATATAAACTAGGTGTACTGATAAATTTTAGATTTTTTCTAATCTCACGGGGGAACACCATTAGAAATTCAGAATGATTTATTTTAATTCTTTCGTCGAATTAATAAACTGGCACCGACTCTATAGAATAATTTCTGAACGAGCCTGAACATACTCTCCTCCAAACCCAAGGGAGTTGAACAAGATCCTCAAGTGGGATTTCACTTGGTGCCCAAACCTTAACTTAGGGGAGTCCAACAAGCTTGTCAAGCTCCTCAACGGAGTCACCTAGTACCCATATCTCTTCATACCGAGTATTAATCGCAAACTTAACGAAGCGTATGGTAAAGTCAATCCAACTCATCATCTGCTCCGGGTTTGTGGTTCCAGTATGCTGATTAAATTCGATTGTGTCGTGCTTATGAAGAGACATGAAGTTAACCNTTTTTTTAATCCCCAGTTAGATAAATCATCAACGAAGCCCAAGCCCAAATCATATTAACAAAAAAAAGGAAAAAGAGGACGAACCTTGAAAAATCGAGATCCTGAATATCCATGGTGAGAGGTAACGCCTGGGGCGCCGTTCATGAGCTCGCAGATCTCAACGGTGGAAGAGGCACCCAAAATCCTAGCATAAACTCCGTGAAGGGGCAGATCGTAGAGCTTGGCGTTGTATCGATTTGAGAGGATGGTGCCATTACCCTCGACGCATTGAGTTGGCATTAGTTTACCGATGGTAGCTATTCTCAGTCAGTTATTGTTCTTACAGGATTAGAGGTCAATAAGAGAGAGAGAAAGAGATGCTGGGTTCAGTCACCTTCGAAAAGACAGCACAGCATTGCAATTTTCTTGATTCCGTGAAGGGAAAATTGTTCTCCGAATCCACAGCCTATGTGAATGTGAAGGCCGGTGCTATTTGTCTTCCAGAGAACAGCATTACCAACAGACCTAACGCCTAAACAAAAAACTTCTCTCCAAGCAGTGGCATCTGTATCATAGAAGATGGGTGAAACTAGTTCAAAGCCATAATGCGAGGTGGAGCTACTGTCAGATGTATCCGAGGTGACATTGTTGATGGTTGCGTCAACTGCTACATTCCAGATCGTATAATCGGGAGCCAGTCCACGGTTTGATAATGGCAAGTATGTCCGAGCCGGCATACCAGCAGCAGAAAGAGCATCTGCGATCAGATTCAGCTGAGCTGGGACGTTTGTTGGGAGAGGTTTAGTAGAAGGTGTTGCCCGGCTCAGTGCAACGCCTTCAATTTCAATACCAACGGAGAACGGCATGATGGTGGTGTTGCATTGTTGAAGGGAGGAAGGAAAGAAAGAAGAAAAAGAAGGAAGGAAGAGAACTGATCTGAGAATAAAGACAAAGTTAGCGATGTTGAATAGTGAGGATAATGACACGGCATACTAGTAGTGAGATATATCGATAGGAAAGGGGAGGGAGACCGAGATTGGTCGCTAACACTCTCACCTCCTCCAACAGCGAAGTTGACCACCGTCACCGTAAGTTTTGATATCAGATGTGAAAAACAGTCATTCATCAGCTTCACTAGCCACAACACCAACGATGCCGCTTAAAGGAAGGTTCTAGACCCAGTAGAGGTCTCAGCATCTCAGGCAGCGTCTGCGCTCAATGTAAATCAATTTGCATTTCCTTATAGGCCTTCATCTGACAGCTCTCTTTTGATGCTGGAGCTCTAGCTGCAAAGGATGGACTACAAGCAGATGCTACAACAAAGATAAAACAAGTCCAGAAGATAAAGGACATTTGTGAGCATAGCTTGGAGTGGAACTCTATAGAATTCTATTAGCGATCAGCTTTATTTATTTGGTGTATGCAAGGCAATACATAACACATTAGAAGTAAAGCAATAATAGTTGTTTCTCCACTGGCAGAGCTCGAAGTATATCTCTACCACATAGTAGTTTAGGAAGGACTATACCCGGCCAGTTTGCTTAGAATGCCATCCGCCATCAAAATAACTTGAACTAGTAACGGTATTATTACTCCCCACCAAGTGTCACCTCATCCTCCTCTCCAACAAGTTCCATCCCGGCAAAAAGCTCAATCCAGTCCTCGAGCCTCTCCTTTACAAAGGTGTCCAGGTCCCATGGATCCGAAGACACAGCATTCATCTCCCCGTTCCAGACGTACATATCAGCATCAACAGTGGTATTATGTCCTTCGTTACCTTCTAGAAGTGTGACTGAGACTGGAGTGGCCAAGTATGCCTCCCCCTCGAAGTCATCGAGCTTTCTGCGCTGCGATGTTGTTTTAAGCATTAGAAGACACCCACTGACAGATGAGGAAGCATCATGCTTGACCACAGCAGGATAGTCGCAATTGTGAACAGAGAAACGAGCATATCCGTCGACTTTTGCTGGAAACATCAAGTCGGAAACGACGTCGGTTTGAGAGGCATCACCGGTCAGCGCCCATGCGAGGAGAGGCTTGGCGAGTAGTGTCCCGTATATGAAGAGCAGTCGAGGGGATGGCTGCGTAAATATGTTAGTCGATTATATATATATGTACCAAAGAATGTACCAAAGAATATTTATCTCTTACATTGGACATTGCATGCATATGTGAAAGTTATTACAATTGTAAATTTTGAGGTGTTGGATCCGTCTCAACTTAGCTCCCGTCGTTGCACTTAAATTATACTTTTTCCGGAAGATACGTCAATATTTGATATTGGCCAGTGGTAATGATAGCATAACTCATACGTAAAGCTTAAATATTGACGTATCGACCTGCCTATTAACCACATTTACGTGTGGGTCGGAACATACTTTAAATTAAGCATCCTTAAGTTTAGTCTTGAAATGCTTTAAAGAAGAACCTTTCTTGGGGATGGTAAGTATTATTTAAAATGATCATTTCTTTTTACAATCTTGCATTTAAGTAATCTCTCCTGCCAATTTATAAGCTCCTCTCAAACCCTATAAACAAACTTTACCCACCTCGCCTTCCCATCCTTTAGCATCTTCAGTCCATTCTCAACACCCTCTAATCCTCCCTCAACAACCTCAAACGGATGTGCTGTCAGTCTCCCATCACTCACCATTCTCCCAAAATACCTAAAGAATAAATACGCCCATTCCGGATCATTCCTCACCTCCTCCGCATTAGGCTGCTTCGGCATCGTAGGTTTATACTTCCCAGTATGTACCGATCCGACCATCGTATACACGATTTCCACTCCTTCTTGGATTTCTTCCTCGTCATACTT
This sequence comes from Scytalidium lignicola, assembly GCA_002812745.2. NCBI lineage: Eukaryota > Fungi > Ascomycota > Leotiomycetes > Scytalidium > Scytalidium lignicola. The sequence continues at coordinate 189,585 of NCSJ02000030.1, forward strand.
GTTTGAACCAGCAACAACGCTTAGATAACTAGTTGCCGTGGCAGATGAAGGAGGCAGCATCTGTGAGACTGGAATCCAAGTTCCCTTGCTACTGATAGCATCGAGGGCATGACGGCATTCCAGCCCTTTCAGTGCTTCTTTCACAGCAACTTTCATAGCTTCGATACCGGGGCGATAGTCAATCAATGCATCCCCCTTCGAGGTGTCAAGTAGTGGAGCCAAGTGAGAGGCTGAGAACCCCGCGATAGCGATTATGGGGTGGATATTTGATGCGCGGGCAAGTTTTATCGCGAAAGTACCAAGAGAAGAGGATGCTCCGTAGATTATTAGAGGGATGGGAGGGCTGTTCGAAGAACGTGGGGACCAGGGTGGTGGGAGATGTTGCCGGCAGTAGAGGGAGAGCGCGGCTGTTGTTAGTACAAGTGGAAGAGTTGCTGCTTCTGTTTTGGGGGTGTTAGTAGAGCAACATTCTTAGTATGAGAGATATTCTGGTGAGTATAAAGAAAAATAAACAAAAGTGAGAGAGTTGCCTTCGAGTTTTACTTGCTGGGAGGGCAAAAATGCTTTAATAAAAGGGGCAAAGTTTGTCTGTACCCAAAAGCATAGACTATCAATAATATAATAACGAAGATAGTAGCTCAAGAAAATTCTTCCAATGCTAACCTTCAAAGCTGATTTCATCAGGGAGTTTAAACGTCGTATGCATTGGCGCAACTGCATACTCCGCATACGCTCCATGAGGCTGCAGCATGGGGTGGAAAGCCGCAACCCGATCTCCCGGGGCAAACTCATGCGTAGCAGATACCTTGTTGCCTATGGAATAAATTATCCCAGCGATGTCATCACCACTATTCATTGAGATGTTTTGTGCTGTGATGTGAAGCCAATCTACAAAGGTTAGTTAGGTTCTCGCAGAGCAGCAAAAGGAACGACAGTTAATGCGAAGATGAGAAAGAAGCTGCGAGCGAAGTAAGGCCTACCTTTGACATTACTTCCTGCTACTATTACTTTGATAACAATTTCATCTGGTCCCGGTTCTGGGATTGGGACATCGTGGATGGTGGTATGAAGTTCCGGACTTGGGTGAACGATGACTTCCTTCATAGCTGCTGGTTCTTTCAGAAAACACTTACTTTTTGGAGTAAATAATGGAGCAAAATAAGACGAACAATAAATATAAGATGTATCGACTTTCTATTTATATTGTTGTGAGCGTACTACCTTATTTATAATCAGACCTTGTTTTGATGCACAATGACATGCTTAGTGCTATCTCTTTTCATACTACGGAAGGTGGTTTGTCATATGTCAGCACAATTGCGAGAAAGCTCCGTAGAATATATCTACTAGTTGTCTGGGCACATGTCATTTCTTTGGCATATCTAAACTATCAATACCTCTTGTTATTGACTTGTAAATTGTGCGATTAGTTATTTAAATGCATTTAAGCTTTACCTAAGGACCCTTTATTTGGCGGGTATTGGCTAAAATCTCTAGCACTCTCTGATCGAACCACTAACTGTGCTAGTTTATTATTATTCACTAAATAAGAAAACGATAATCACATACACGTGTAATAACGAGAACTCTATTTGATTGTATTATGTAATTATATTGATTAACATTATTTGCAGTCTATCAAGACTTAATTTTTGTTTCGTTTCTCTAAAAAATTTATAATGGCTGTAGCTAAATCGACACTGCGCTTTGGTAAATCGACATCCGACCACCGATACCAGTATCATTAGTACCTGCGCTTACATACAAATTAGTAAGGAAACACAAGAACCAACAATGAATTCAAGTGCGCACAAAATGTTTTACAATTACAAGGCACTTAACTACTGTGATAGCCTATAATTATCCCTTGGGACCCCAAGTGGCCATTTTGGCCACTTTTAGCGTCGTTGCCTTATATTTAGACATGTTACAAATGTTTTACCACTGAGGAAGGCCGGTGAGTGGATAGAATCCTCGAATATTACTTATATAAATTTGGCCTAATAAGCTTAAGCGAATGGGGTCCCAAGGGATAGTGCTTTCAATCATTGAAGTTGCTTAAAATTATAATACACTTAAGTACTAAAATAACTTGTAATTATAAAGTACTTAACCAGTAATTACAAGCTATTTAAGTAGTTAAATGCCCTGTAATTATAGTGACTTTAGTGATTGAATGCCCTGTAATTATAAATCATTATAGTAGTTAAGTACCTTATAATCACTTAATATTAACATTTTAACATTCTTAAAATAATTATACAATAGTGTCACTTTTAAAAGTGCACCTTTATTGTAAGACAATTATTGTTCATAGATGATACTTTTACTACAGTACAAAATTGTATACGATCGGAGGTAGCTAGTGTTTTTGCTGATGCCGGTATCGCTGGTCAGATGTCGATTTACCAAAGAGTGGTGTCGATTTAGCTACAGCCAAAGTGAATTCTACTACACGAGTACGGAGGGCGAGCCAGCGTCAAGCAGCTGATATCGCTGCCGAGTACCATGGCCTCTTCCAGGGTAGTTTGGGCCTGTCCATGGAGCGCATTGTGGACGAGAGACAAGACGAAGTTTGCCACGAGAAACCAGGCCCGCGCATCCTGGTTTTCAGAGCCACAAAGAGATTTCCAACAGTCTCCTGGCCGAGTGATCAGCTTAGCGGAGGGAATCTCTCTTCCAGCAAACCAGGCCTCATCCGATACAGGAAGAAGGACAAACATCCGGCTGCGATCCACCGCAAAAGGCCTCTTACACAAAATGCTTCCGATGGTATCCAGCTCCCAGACAAGCCACCACGCTCGTCGTAATTCCTCCTTTTAGACCCAATCCATGCCTTCGGATACTTCTGAAACTTCATCGTCGATTTCCGAAAGGCCTAGCTCGTACGCTAGTCGGACACAGACTCCCGTGATGACCCATCCATGTGAAGATATTCCCGAGGTATAATAGTAGAAAGCAAGGAGGATACAGCCTTGTAGGTTGGTAAGAGTAGAGCTACAGAGATCTCTCGAGCGAGAGTACAGCTCGCGGGCCCGAGAGGCGAAGGCGTCTCCGCGTTCACACTCTGACATGCGTGCGAGGGTACCTGTGGACGAAAAGCGTGCAGACAAGGCGCACATCCCATATAGCAGTAGGGTCTGATCCACCGGGAGATTGGAAATGGTGCTGCCATTCCCTTCTAGAACGGCCTCGTATCGTCGCAAGACGCTCGGCTTGTGTAAGATAGGAAGCCATGGCTGAACGTGCTGAAAGAACAGCTCCAAAAGATACGTATTTGGCGCACTCACCCGATCTGAATAGATCTCATTCTCATTCGATGTATATTGAGGCTCCTGTACTTGCTGGGGAACGAATTGACTCCCCGCTGCCACCGCCGCTGTCGCTCCTGCCGTGGTCATTGTTGATGTCTGCTGCTGCTGCTCCACCGGCGGCAATCGACGATGCGCCTTCTCTGGTGAAAGTGAGGCAAAAAAATCCATCATCAGTGACCCAGCATCTCTAGATCTATCAAGTGTTGATCTAGACGAGCCTTCAAAATCGACAGATAGATTAGCTTCGGAAGGGCCAGTGTCATCGTCGCCAGCGTGAGAGGCCAAAGGAACTTCATTTGCGAGAACCAAATGAGATTGCTCGTAGTTCACTACTCGATTTGCTTCCAGCAGCTGCACCAACCGCGTCAGATTTTCGGAGGTGGTTTGATTCTTTTTCCTCGCATACGGATCCTGTAAAGCAGGCGCTTTGCGCTTAAGGGGGAAGCTGCACACACTGCCGGTCCGTTGGCAGAGGCCACAGATAGGATGTTTCATGTCACATTTCGTCTTTTTCCGGCTACATTCATGACACGCTCGTCCTGGAGGAGGAGCTCCATTTTCCGTGCTTGTTGGCCCGATCTGCCCAGACATGGTCTGGACAGTAGCCATCATTTTCAGCTGAGCGGTCACTTCTGTGTCTGAGACGGCACCTCGTTGGTTTGGAAATGAATGTCGTAACGGTTGGTACTCGAAGACTAAACACCATCAGCCTATTGAGCAGCACAAGAGAAGCTGGTTGGATTTCGGTTTGACAGTAAAACAAGCAAATCCCCGGAACTGCGGGGTTAACTATGTGTAAGCCCTTACATAATTACGAACCAGCTGTCAGAGGTTAGAGCGCTGAGGTAAGGCTACTACGGACATAACTAATTCTATGATTCAGACTCAATTGGTCGATTACTTCGCCGAACCTTCGATTGTAATATTACCACTATTTTCTATTAATTATTTTTTAAATTAAAGCACGGGATCTGGAGAAATAAGATATACGAGTAGTGATAGTAATACTCTGAAATCAAGGCCTTATACACTACAGGCCTTACTTAGATTTTTTCCCAATCATACTCTTTATTTGACCACCTAATTTATAGGCGTCTGTAGAAACTCCTCGGGCTACAGTACATGGTTTCCTCCACTAATATTCCTATTGTTTTGCCATTCTTTTGAAGCTGCCAGTAGCAGAGGAATACTCTCCAGTAAATGGGCAAAGGACAGAGCCTTACTCAAAAGCCTAAACCCGAGCCACCCAAATTCTTATACACCCATCACTTTGTAGTTTCGTCCACCATTTCCTTGTATTGTACAATGTGCTTTGTGCAATTTTATTCTCCTCAGGGTCCATCCCTTGTTATGATGTCTGTTTATAGTAGAAGTTGATTGACTGTTTTTCATCCTACTGTATGAGGATGCTTGTTGATTGTCTAAGTTCGTAACTCGATATGTTTGTTGATAGTTGTTCTTCCCTCAAGACGCATTTTGTTGTCATAATCAATCTCAGAAACCGTAAACAATTGTTAGGCAGGAAAGTAGGTTCATTACATCCATTTTCCATCGAAGTAGGGTATAGCATACATCTTGAAAGGGGGAACCAAACCTTTTTGCGATAGTGTTGTGGTTATCTCTATCTGTAGTGTTTCAAGAGGTTCGGAAGGTTGATTTTCGACGTGTTAACACGTTATTAATAGAGGAATAATTATCGCTGAATGACTTAATCTTGGCTTTACAGACTATGCTGTAGGTTCGTAGCCCTCACCACGTACAGGTGTTGAGTCTCGAGGGCTAATGTACGTTTGTTGGTTGAAATCATGATTTCAGAATACAGATCTCGATGCGCTTACTCCTAAGTTGGCAGATCAATATCGGTGTAACGAATACCCCTCATACGGGCTTACGAATATGGGAGATCACGACAAAGAAGGACGGCTGCAATCCTAAATTAGAAGCGCTGTAATTGAAAGCGGGCCGCTTACCTGCCATTCAAAGAAACCTTAGCTACCGTAAGATTATCTGAGGTAAGCTTACTGTATTTAATTAGTGTTGGACATAGTATACAGTTACATCTCGGGATGACGTGTACCCATGTTATGTGTAGGTTATGACTCTGGGCTTGTGAAACTTAATTTTTAGTATTAGTTAATAGAGAAGGGCGATCCAATAATAGGCAGTACCTCAGCCCAAACCGTAACGATCTACTAATTAAATATATGTAGAGTAACCATATACCTGCAAAGTGAGCAGAAGTATAGTTTCAACTACGGCTATATAAAAGCTTGGCATACGAATTCTCTTGGAGTTTCAAAGAAAATGCCATACGGAGTACTAATCGACAAGATTAGCTAATATGTTTATGATGCGGAACAAGAGACTACAGTATCTAACCTAGTTAATTATTAAAGTGGGCCTTTTATGTTTCCTTAATGAGCTGATTAGCATTGTCTGATATGAAGATTTCCACGAAGTAGTTATGGCATTGATGCTTATGTCATAGCATGAACGGCTCACTTTTTAACAATTTTCTACGTTAGACACTGTACTTGCATTCACCAGCTCAGTGGAGATGAGACTCTCTGTGTAGATCCAAGTGAGACAACAACCCTAACTCATGATCCGAATGATCGGGCATTTCTCCGGGCATTGTTTGCTGTATAAGGCACCCTGCTTGCACATCTTTGTGATAATGAATATGATCAGCATTGGACTTCGTTGTCACTAACCTTCAAACTTTTAAGCTATGCATATTATCCGAATTGAATTCGGATATGAACGGATGGTGGTCAGACATGTTGAATTCGAGGTTGATATTTGCATGAAAGTCAGACTTGAAGGATTTATTCCCGGATTATTGGACCCGCAACGGCTATGAAGAGTGATTAGGCAGCAAGGTAAACATCGATCCTACCTCCGTACTGACTTAATCAATCGACGATCAAGCTACATTTGGTCCCGAAATAAATAAGCGGTTACGAGACTAGCAGAGGCAATACCTCGGGGTAATGAGTGATGAACGATTTCAGAAAGCTCGCAGAATGTCTTGTACACACTTCGAACGTTCGATGGTCAAGTATACAACAATATTATCATCAAAACAAAAGGAGTTCGTGGCCGGTTTGGTGATTGTCATGGCCCTCAAAAAGCGCGTCAATGATGCCGCATAGACTACTACCGGAGGGCATTTGGCAGTGTCGGTATTCAACCCAAATACACCTACGAACAAGAGAGCGTGGCTATCTTGGCGTTGCTCTGCTTGAGCAAGTTTGAGCGCTGCCCGGATAGTAGCGTGGAGACGTTCATCTACACCTTCATCTGAACGACAAGATTGTAAAGCCTCGCATAGAGCCAGATACATTGAGGAGGAAGCCGCTCACCACGCCGGGCGACTGGCCATGCATCGTGAACACAGAAGGAACTAGAAGAGATAAGTGATAGGGGCAATCTAGATGTTTGCGCGAAAGTAAGGCCACAGTTTTTGAGACGGTGATCAATTCTTTTTTGAGGACTCTCTCCATAGTTTTTACCAAATCTTGCCGCCCTCCTTGCCTTGACAGTGCTGAGCGAGTTCCGGGCGTTGTCATCGTGGCCGCCTTTTATTGGAAGTATGGCAGCAACGTATCAGATTCGACTTTATGTTGCATAAAATATGGCTACCAGTATTGACACCACATATGATTGAATTAATTGTCTACCCTACAGCGCAATTACAGTAAAATTTATAGATGTTTACTATAGACCTTTCATGACCCCTGAGACGTCATTTATCACAAATTGAAAGATAGGCTTTGATAACTTGAATGGCAGCAGCTGACGTTCTTTAATATTCTCTAATAAATGAGTGACTATGGGATCACAAAGTAACTTGATAACCCAAGGACCAAGAATCCTCCAATTCCACCCTCTATCCTTGCTCCACATCAACGTTTACGGTCTCCATAGACTAACACATGTAGGAACACGTGCTCCTCAATATATTTGATCAATTTAACAGCACTCGCATTGCATGGTTTGCTGAAGCATCGAAAGTTAGCAATTATGAACGATACACTAGTTAACATGTCGTTAAGGGCTAGGCTTACACAGCATCGGAGACCACCGTCGCACGAGCAGGCGGCTATACACTGACGGGAGAATAGTTCAAAGTCACGGACGAGCAGGGGAGATGACTCTTCTGCAATAGGAGCTGGAGAGGCAGCAGCAAGGGCGATCAGAGAGCCGAGAGCGTTTGACTGATATTGCAAAAGGTATGCTGTGCTTTTTGAAGATTGGGTGTGTATTCGAATAGAATTGTGTTATTGATGATGTGATTGAAGGGTAGGTATTGTCAACTGAGTTGATGAGGTTCCTTCTTATACTTTCAGAGCCGGTGCCTTGTCAGAGCAGCTCTGTTACTTCATGGCTAGTATTCTATATGGTCCTGTTCCGTATCACAACTCAGGCAACAAGAACCAAGCCCCATAACCACTACACGAATTGAAATAACAGGGCTGTTGAACAACTCTGATTGACTAGTCAGTATTGCATAATTTACGGATGTGCATAAGAGAATTAGGTAATTAATAAAATTTCCAGATACGTATATTATTGGGATGAAAAGTCTTATAAATAATGAGCAGCACTGTACGGAGTACGTAAGGGGGTGTCAGAAAAGGCTCGCGCACCCCATGCAAGCGAGCGAATTCTGCCACCTAAAAAGGGCAACTTTGCATTGCTATTTTATTCCTACTACTACTACTACTACTACTACTACTACTACTACTACTACTACTACTACTACTACTACTACTACTACTACTACTACTACTACTACTACTACTACTACTACTACTACAACTACAGCACTTCAATCAACAGATCCAGTAATTCAAAAAGCTCAAAAAGCAACTCAAAAAGCAAAGGCCAGAATGGTGGAAAAGTACTCAAAAAAACATGATATTTAATACTATGAACTTGGAGAAATTATTACAGTTAAAGTTCCCAAGGAAGACAGAACGGCCACTGATAATCGACGATTATATAGCCAAATATTAGCTAAACCACACCCTCATAGATATCAAGTTATTACTCAATCAAGAGTCCTTGAACGTTTGATGCCTACCAAGGAATTAAAGGTAGTTGACCAAAGCTTATGGCCAAACATTAGCTTTCCAAAAACCACCAAAAAGGTTACATTAACTGCAGCAGCTAAGGAGGCATCTACTAGCCAATGAGTTGGTATATCATGCCAATGTAAAGGTCAATGTAGCACCAAAAGGTGCTGTTGTTTTAAGGAAGGAAAGGACTATACAGTACATTGTCATAAGGACGAGCATGATTGTAGAAGGTTGTCAAGGCTAGCTATTCACACTGAACGAGCCTTGATTGAACCACCTGAAAGCTCCAACAACAACAGGAGGAAGTGAGCAAGGGCAAATACCATGGGTAATGCTGTTGGTTTATTAGGTAAAGGAATAGTAGTTGATTTAAACTAGAGTAGCATTCGAATAACCTTTCAAAAGTGCCTCCAAAAGTGCCTCACTTTACAGTCGATTTACGTATAGGCTAAGCCATACGTAAAGTGCTTTACAGTCGATTTACGTATGGGCTAGGCCATTCGTAAAGTGGATTATTTATGTATAGCCTAGGCGATTCATGAATAGCCTAGCCCATTTACAATTGGAGGCATTTACGTATAGGCTGGAACATATACTTAAATAATATTCTAATATACTTAAAGATTAAAGAAGAATATAAAAGGTATATTAAACAAGTTTTAAGAACATTACTTAAAGAAAGAATATATTAAGGAAGTCAAGTTCTTAAGAGAAATCATCATTATTACTAAATTTAAAATAAACTTAAAAAAGATTAAAGTAATCAAAGAATAAGCTAAACTAAAAAAACATCAAAAANCATATAATCTTTTTAAGACTAACAAACTATTATAAATGATATATCAAAGACTATATAATAATTACAAAACTATTAACATCCTTAACCAAAAAGGATAAACTATTTGTATAAAACCAAGAAAGACAAAAAGCTTTTCAAAAACTAAAGAATACTTTTGAAGATTAAATATTAATACAACTTAACTTAGAGAAACTATTCTAAATAAAAACAAATATGTTAAATTATATACTTAAGATAATGCTTAACCAGCAAAATAATAAGATAAAATGAAAACTAATAATATTTTATTCTAAAAAGTTTATTCTAGTTAAATTGAACTATGAAATATAAAATAAAGAATTATTAATTATCATAGACTTATTCAAGAAATAACAAGTTTACTTTGTAAAAGTTAAATATAAAATAAAANGTTTTAACAGATTACAAAAANCTTAATCTACTTTATTACAACAAAANGAGCTAAACAAATAACAAGTAAGATAAGCAGAATTATTAACAGATTACAATTTCCATATTCACTATGTTAAAGGATCTAAGAATATTAAAACAAATACTTTTAACAGAAAACTAGAATTTATAAGAAATAACATATATAAATCAAGGGCTATCTTAAAGGAAAAAAGCTAAGACTTAGTATTTTAACATATACAAGTTAATAAGATATCAAGACTTATAAACAAAGAATAATTACAAAAAANTTTAAAAAGTAGTTAAGGGAAAAAACTAAAAGGAAAATGAGAAATTATATAATAACCTCCTTATAAGCTATTATAATAAGAGAAAAATCTAAGGATAAGAATTTTACAATTTTAACATTTAAATCTATAATAAAAGATTAGTTATATTAAATGCTTTAATTAAGGAATTTGTTAAAGAATAACATGAATTATTAATGTACAAACACTAAAAGGTAAACAAAACCAAAAGTAGAATTTAGACTAGCCAGACCGTTGCATTGGACCGTGGTCCAGACCAGACCGTAAGGTTTTTGTAGACCGTTTCAGACCGTGGTCTGAGCAATTCAAATTATGAGGACCGTTTTCAGACCGTAGACCGTATGGTCTGGTCTGAACTTAAAAATTTGAGACCGGACCGTATGGTCTACGGTCTGAAATTAAATTAAAATGCAGACCGTTTTGAGACTGTGGTCTGTACAGTCTTAACTAAAAATTAAAATTAAAAATTAAAAATTAAAAATTATTAAATTTAATTTATATTACCGTTATTATAAAACGTTACTATTTTTATTTAATAAATAATTTTTTAATAAATAATTATATTTATTATGTTGTGATATCCTAGTTGCCACCTTAGGCACCACGTTTCACCTATTACACGTGACTTCCCTTTCTAGTAGTTAGCTTCACTTGTACGTACGTAGCTACACTACAACACTACAATATATTTGAGTAACCCTGATTACGCAACCTCTTGCTGTACTTAATTCAACAGGTTATACACTCTGGTAGCAACGTAATTAGGCTAACTCTTCTTCTTTCATGTCGATTGTGTTGATTGGCACCTTTTTTGTCTCTGTTTACCCATATCCACATGTCTAGCCATCACCTTCAGCATGGCCGACGATTCTGGAACTGTGGTTCTTCCAAAGGACTAAAGATTTAAGGGTTCAGAGAATTACAACCTTTAGAGCTCTTGTCTTATGGTTTTGCTCTAGTCTAAAGGTCTTGAAGATTATGTTAGTAATATTGTTTCACCTCCTAAGGGAGATACTCCTGAGTAGAAGGCTTAGCGCAAAGATGACACTAAAACCTATATATGTCTTAATGTTAATATCAACGATGAAGTTACATTATTGATCAAGGACTGTGATATAACAAAGCTTGCTTAGGCTACTTTAAAAGCTTAATATTAGGGAAAAGGTTATAATCTACAACAGAAGTTCTTGTCTAAGCTGATCTCTGTCAAACATAGTCACTTCAACTCTATAAGTATGTATATTACTATATTCAAGTTGATGATAGTTAATTTGAAGGCTGTCAAGAATGATAACATGAAGCTTCTCTATCAATTTGTCTTTATTTCTAGTCTTGAGGATGAATATCCTATTTGGGCTGAACATTAGTATTCAGCTAGCAGATCAGAGAAGCTACTTACACTTACTTAACTTATAGAGGACATTGTTGATGAATCTATCTTTGCTATTAACTTTTCCAGTACTGTTATGTATAACAAGAACAATTCTAATTCAAGTAATTTAAAAGGCTCCAAAGATGTTAAATACAACTATTGTAAAAAGAACAGTCACAAGGAATCTGATTACTTTCAAAAGCATCTTGAAAAGCTTGAGGAATATAAGATAAAGTAGTCTAGCAAGAAGAAGGAGAAGAAAAGTAAGGATAAACTTAAGAAGTCTAATTCAAAGGACAAATCTAACACTGTCAACCTCAACTCTGCTAGCTTAGTTACTACTAGCTTAGTTACTGCTAATCTTATGGCTTTCTCCATGTTTACACATAATCAGTAGATTGCAAATACAAGTATTACTGATCATATCATCAATAATCTTAATTAGTTTGATTCTAGCTCTTACTCAACATGTTCTAATCTTCATCCTATGAAGACAAGTAATGGTTTTGCTCTGATTGTAGGCGTAGGCACTGTTATACTCAAAACTACTCGTTCAGATGGTTTATCTTTCCTCTTGACATTTACCAATGTACAGTATATACTTACATTTCCAATCAATATTTTTAAAGCCTTGAGATTCCTTGTACAGAATGATGATGCTCATGTTACTTCATCTGGTATATTCAATAAGAACAACATTGAATACAATGTTGTTATTACTTCCTCTGCTGATATCTATTTAAGATTGGCATCCATTCTAACAGTGCTTATTTCTGCATTCCTTGCTTATCAAACAGTCCTTAGTCTGGACATTATTCATCAACGTTTAGTATATGTAAACCTTGAAGTCATCAAGAATATAATTAAAGCTACTCTTGGTATCAATGCTAAGCTAGTGAAGAAGGCCTTTGATGAAGACCCCTTCCTTTGTAAGGCGTGTGAATGTAGTTACTCTGAAAAGGGCATTTCTTGACAACTTAGAAAACAATCTACCAAAGTTGGTAAGGTCTTGAATATCAATATGTGTACAGTTATACTTGTCAGCTATAATGAGCATCATTATGCTACTATTATAATAGATGATTACTCTAGTATTACTTAAGGTTATACTTATAAAGAAAAGAAGAGTGTATATGATGTTATAATTATGTATTGTACCCTTCTCAAGAATTAGTGGAATATCACTCTTAAATTGATTTGAATTAATGGTGGAAACAAGTTTAGTAAAGAGAAACTTAATACCTTTTATAATTACAAAGGTATTTGACATGAAGAGACTATTTCTTATACACTATAGCAAAATAAAGTCTTTAAGAGAGTTGAACACTTTATATTTACAAGAACTTACATTATTATGATTGTTACTAGTATTCCCCTTACACTCTAGAATAAGGTGTACAAATCAGCTATATATATTAGTAATTGTCTTGTAATCAGAACTCTTATAAGTGATATTACTCCATTTGAAGCCTTTATAAAACAGGTTTCTCCTTCTAGTACTAATTGTAAACCTGATCTATCAAACCTTTATGTTGTTGGTTTTAAAATATTTATACATGTTGACAAGGAATGTTATGTAATATCTTAAAAGATAGCTTTTAAGGCTGAAGAGGGTATATTGTTAAGCTTTGAGGGCAGCTTGATTTATTATTGTTGAGTTCTTTTATACACTTACAAACTAGTCTACACTTCTTATATTACCTTCACTGAGGGTAATCTACGCTTAGAAGAGCTTGTTGTCAAGGCTTAAGATGTTGAAGCTATTGTTAAAGCTAATTCTTTATATTCTCCACTATCTCCACCTTTTACCTTACAAGATGTAGCTCTCCTTCTACAGTTGAACTTTACGTTTAAGAAGGTTGTACAACTTACTGAGGAGGAGGAGGAGGTGTTTGAAGATAAGCTTTCTCAGGTAGTTGTACTTACCAAACATAGTTGTAGTTGTTTAAAAGGCTTAAAGAATAAGAAGCCTGAACAAGGACATATCAACTTTGATATTACATATGTTGATCTTACAGAGAATTGTGTTATATACTTGTAAGCTGCAAAATCAAGTACTCAGGCTCTATCTCCAGTTGTTTCTCCATCTCCAGTTGTTTTTAGAGCTTTTCCTGATGAAGGAGAGATTCTTGGTTAGCCTCTAGCAGTTGTTATGGCTTATGGCCACTGTCTTACAGCTTGTTCTGCTCTGAATTTAGGGTATGCCCTAACTGTGACAAATGATCTTACAGAACCGAAATCTTACAAGGAAGCCCTTGATACTCTGTATTCCTAGGAATGGCAAGATGCCATAGTTACAGAGCTTAAGTCCTTGGTGAAGTGTAAGACTTTTAAGCTTACTCAGCTTCTTCCTGGAAAGCATGCCTTGAAGGGCTGATAAGTCTATCACATCAAACGTAATGCAAACTGTCAAATTGAACACTTTAAAGCCAGGTTTGTGGTTAAGGGATATAAACAATGCCATAAAGTAGATTATGATCAAACTTAGGCAAGTGTTGTCAAGTCAACAACATAGAAGGTATTAATATCAGTTGCTACTGTTTGTGGCTAGCAAATACACCAAATGGACATCGTTATAGCCTTTCTAAATGGTGATATCAACATAGAGATCTATATGGATCTCCTTGAGGGATTCACCGTTGAGGATCTTTGAGCTCTTGGTGTTGAATATGCTGATATTGATGGCGATGGTCACCTTGTTCTTCTTCTTTTGAAGTCCTTGTATGGACTGAAGCAAGCTCCTTGTTGCTGGCAATTGAAGCTTAATTCAAAGCTAGCTGAAATTGGCTTTCTTCCTCTTCAATCCAACCTTAGTGTCTTCTTTAATCAATGTCTAAGTATCTTTATTTGCACTTATGTTGACGATTTTCTAGTTATCAGTCTTGGAGGCTCTTAATTCGATGAGGTTAAGCAAATTCTCCATGATTTATTTGAAATGATCAATATAAGACTTGCATCCTGGTTTTTAGGAGTGTATATTATACAGGATTAGGAGAAATATACCATTTCTCTTGTCTAGGATGGGTATGTTAAGAAGATTCTTGATCGATTTAAGTACAGTAACGTCAAACCTTACTCTATTCCATTTGAGGCAAATATAGCCGAGTTCATAGTCAAATACGACAGTATAGCTACTCCTCAAGATGTTTAGCTTTATTCTGAAAAANGTTGGTTTTGTTATGTATCTCATAATACAAACATATCCTGATCTGTCCTTTCCAGTCTCCTGACTCTTACAATTCCTTCAAAATCTATCTCCACAACACTTGAAGTTGGTCAAACAGGTTTTTCAGTACCTCCAGGGTACTTAAGATGTTGGCATCACCTTTGGAGGAGACAGAAACGAAAACCTTGATTTCTATGGTTTCAGTGACTCTGATTATGGTGGTTGTTTGGAAATGCGTTGATCTACCATAGGTTATCTCTTCTTTTTGGGAGGAAGCCTTATTTCATGGCGTTGTTAGCGACTACCTTGTGTTACTTTGTCTACTACGGAAGCTGAGTATTGTGCTCTCTCTGAAGCGTCACGCGAAGCCATATGGCTGGCCAGATTGTTGTCAGAACTTCAGGTCAACGTTACGAGCTCCAAGATCACCTTGAATGGTGACAATCAGGGCTCCCTTTCTATGGCTGAGACTACTGAACAATCGAAAAGGGCTAAACACATTGATATCAGATATCACTTTGTACGTGAGAAGGTGCAATCTAGAGAGATCGTTTTGAATTACATCCTTACTGCAGATATGGTGGCTGACGGCCTTACAAAAGCTTTGAATTCAGTCAAACATGCAAAGTTTATGGATTTGTTGGGCCTGAAATCGATTGCTTTGAATCGATAAATTTCCCATTTCGGGCTCTGGTATTACACTTGCAACATTTTGCTTTATGGCTCAAGTGTCTCCGCACTCGTTTTTGTATGGGATTTGGGGTACTTTTGCATCAATTTTCGGTGCTTCGGTGACATGGGGGTGTGTTATGATATCCTAGTTGCCACCTTAGGCACCACGTTTCACCTATTACACGTGACTTCCCTTTCTAGTAGTTAGCTTCACTTGTACGTACGTAGCTACACTACAACACCACAATATATTTGAGTAACCCCGATTACGCAACCTCTTGCTGTGCTTAATTCAACATATTATTTTAATTTAAATTTAAATTTATACAGTCTGATGGTCTAACCAGACTGTAAGGCATCCAGACCGTACGGTCCGGACCATACGGTCTTGTCTGGACCGTTCGGCCAGTCTAGTAGAATTTAACAAGAATTCTATGTTTATAAGCTAAAACAGATTATCAGCAAAGTCATCAAAGAATACAATATCTGTCATAAAAGCNAAAAACTAGTATAAGTTACTATATAAACAATTATAATCGTTAAAAACACTTGAACAATTATAAAAGTCAATATCTTAAAACTTCATTATTAAGCTTTCATTATCACAAAGAGAATAAGAAAGCTTTAATACTAATTAATATAATACAATATTAATAATAGTTAATAAACTAACAAAGTTTGCATTAATATTATTATTCAAGAAGTTATAAACAGTAGAAAACCTTATAAGAATATTCTTCAAATATATAATAAGTTATAAACTTTTAAAAGAAATAATATTAAATAAGAATAAGTTGTTTACATTAAAATTTTAAAAACTTTAATAAACTTTATAAGAGTAAAGTAAAAGTTATTAACAGCTTTTTACTTCTAGACAAATAAATAAATAGAACAAGTTAATATTATAATTGAAATATATTTACAATATTATGTTAATTACAAGTAAAATAACTAAGTAAAATTGTTGTTATTAACATAATTAACATATAATAATATGAAAAGCAAAATCATTAAGGTTATACCATTTTATACAACTTATAAACACAAGCTTAGTATAAATTATATTATNAAAAAAGCTTTGAAATATCAGTAAAACAAT
Organism: Scytalidium lignicola; assembly: GCA_002812745.2. Taxonomy (NCBI): domain Eukaryota; kingdom Fungi; phylum Ascomycota; class Leotiomycetes; genus Scytalidium; species Scytalidium lignicola. Next base: position 205,807 of record NCSJ02000030.1, read on the forward strand.
AAAAGAAAGAGTAAAGAATATTCAGGAAATTCAAAAGTAACTTAAGGTTAATATTAAATTTACAAAGTAAAGAAATATATATTATTATAATAAGAGATATAATATAAAACTTATACTAAAGAAAGAAAATAAGGTTTACCTTTTACAAAAGAATATCAAAACAATAAAACTAAACAACAAGTTAGATTACAAGAAATTAAAATTATTCAAAATTAAAGAAAAATATAACAAGTTATTTTTTCATTTAAAACTACTTAAGAAATAAAAGATATACTTAGTTTTCTATATATTATTATTAAAACCAATACTTGAAAATACATTATTAATATTAAACATAAATATTAAAATAAACTTAGAAGAGAAGTAAAATATAAAAGAAATATTAGATTATAAATAATATTATAACAAATTACAATATCTAATAAAATGATTAAACTATCTAAAGTTAGAAAATTCATAAAAACCATTAAGGAATCTTATCAATTGTTAAAAGAAGCTTAAGGATTATAAGAAAAAGAACTCAAAAGTTAATTTAATTCTTAAGAACTTATATTAAGCTTTAAAAGGTTAATAATTTAAGAGGGATCTAGTAGTATAAGGTTATTATAAGAAGGCTTAATATATATAACATTAATTTCCTTAACAAAGTTTTCCTTTTCCTTTTCTTATTATTCTTTCTCTTTAACAACATTTAACTTGTTTATAATCTTAAAACTATAATATAACATTTTACTAACCTATTTTTAAAGAAACTTATATTATTTGTAAAGTTATACTAAGTAAGTTATATTTTTAATTATAACTTATACAACTTTCTTTTCTTTAATATTAAGGTAAACCTCTTCTTTGTTAATAACATTTTATAAGAATACTAGAATACCTTTATAGTCATACCTTTAGTTATAACAAGCATATTCACTATAATATAAGGATTAAAAGGTTACTATATATGTTTTTCTATTATATTCACAAAAAGAACAAGAGAACATTTCTATTCTTAAAATCTCAATTCATAATATTAGATCAAGATACTCTTTGTATTTCTTAGATAATATAAAAAGCATAATGAAAAGGAAGAAAAGTTTGGATTTCCTTACAATATGATTTCCTTGTAATTAAGCATCAAAATAATACTAGGTTAAAAAGAGAATAATGTTACAACTTCTTTATTTAAAGGCTTAAAGCTCAATAACTACTAATTACACAAAGAACCTCTAGATAAAAGGGGTTAAGATTATATGATTCAAGATTATATAATAGACTTAAAGAAACTTTAAGTTTAAAGAATCTAAAACTTAAAAGGCTCTAAGATTTAAGAAGTATAAAAGTCTATATAAGTAGATAATTTTCCTAGTTAGATAAAACTTTATACTCAACTCAAATTGAATATCTTACAAAAAGATCTTCTAATAACAACTTAACTAATGCTTGTAACTTTACATTTGTATACAAGTCTTTGAGCAAATAATACAATATCTACATAGAGTAGATATACAGATACTCTATTAACAGGTATACAAGGTATGTTACACATAATAATAATATTTAAAACATGTTAATACTTTCAGAATTGTATTTCAAGAAACATTTAAGTTGAATTCCTTTTTGATTTGCTTAGGAAAAAGGATCCGTCGCTTATAATAACTAGTAAACCAGTAGATGATTGTAAGGATTGTAAAATCAAAAAGCTTAAGTAGTCTACTAGTAGATTTGTAAACGCGATTACNTTTTTTTAAACTACCTTCAAGCTATTCCATCAAGGATTCCTAATTCTTAAACAGCATAGTGTTTAGAATAATTATCTTGAATTTTAGTAGTATACTGTATATGTATAAGAGTATCCTAAGCCATTAAAATAGTAGTAAATACTAGTAAATAAAGTAGGAAGGACAAAAGTAAACAATGTACATTTATAAAAGTGGCAATAAACTAGTTTCACCGCCTTACATGGGGTGCGCCAGTCATTTCTAACACCCCCTTACGTACACTGCGCACGAAGCACACTAGGACTTCTCCTGTTACAGGGATGATTCCCCACCTAATCACCTACGATAACAGCTGTCTTAGAATTATGTATTAAGATGACGTCATCGACGCGAAAATAGATTTTGTATTCTACGCGGCGCCTACTGCCAATCAAGAGCTGTGTTCGTGTGCCCTCGGTCTCCCTTTCTCGACAACTTATGTAATTTAAAATGAAATTGAAATGAAGGACTGAATAAAAGTATCAGATAAGATAATTTACTAATACAAGGTTTGAACTTTAAAGCAACTGTAAACGTCCGTGAAAAGTGGATCAGGTTACTAAGTCTTATGCAAAAAAGATTAATCGCTTAATCAATCACCACCGCCCTTCCGCCCATCATCTGTTTCAAATTCTTTGGTATGTTTTTTGCACATGAGTTTCGTCTAGATGAGCTAATACTAAGGTCTTAGCCTTGTTCTGATGGGGATGATAACATAACCTTAACCCTTCAAAAGACACTAAGCCTAATTAGGAACGTATATCTTGATCTTCCATTGGCTAGTAAACTTTCGCATCTTAGTCTGCAACCACCTTACCTGAACATTTTCTAAGCATTTTAAGAATGCTCAAGTTAATTAGGACAATCATGCAAGGATCGTACAGCTTGACTACGATGTGATCTAGCCTCTCAGCAATTTCCATCCCCTCAATACGTTCCCAAAAGGGTATACGCCGGAACAGCAAATGCTGTTCTCGAGCTCAATAGTGGCTTGTAGTACAGCGCATATCGCTTATGGCCACATCCTATCGAACCATTTCATCCCCCCTGGCGTAGGGCTCGTCCATTCGGACTAGGGGATTCCCGGATTCTCAGTGCATAATAGACTTTCGGCAATTGTTTCTTTGTTCTTCTGGTAAGTAGGAGCCGTGCTTAATTTCTCATACTCGACTCAGCTGATCTGATCGGTTGGTAATTGAAGTTTCAATTGTAAATCTCTGCAAAAGAAACGTGCATGTTTTAGCGGGGGGTTTGGCCCAACTACCCTTGAATTTTGCCGACATACGATGCTGTACAAGGCGAGTCTGGAAGGATATAAATAGCTTCATCTTCGCTCACTTCACTCGAAAATTGTTGACCAGACACTTCTACAATCGAAGCAGACTCTTCCCTAAGCAACGCATACACAACAGAAATCATGGTCCTCAAGATTCACGGCGCGAAGGGTTCGACTTGCACCCAACGTGTGCTCACCGCCTTGTATGAGAAGAACGTCCCGTACGAGCTTGTGGCCATCAATTTCTCCGTGGGAGAGCACAAGTCCGAGAAGCACATGAAGATACATCCATTCGGCAAGGTCCCGGTCCTCGATGACGATGGATTCATCTTGTTCGAGAGCAGAGCCATCGCGAAATACATTGCAGCGAAGTACGCCGGTCAGGGAACACCACTGCTGCCCGCTGAAAGTAACTTGAAGGCGTATGCATTGTTTGAACAGGTGCGGAGTTCAAATCAACAGAGTTTGAAGAAAAGTGCTTATCCCTGTCGGTGTAGGCTTGCTCACTTGAGGAATTCTACTTTGACCCAGCGGCGTCTTCAATTGCCTTTGAGAAGGTCTTCAAGGGTATGAGTTTCTTCAGAGTTTGCCACAAGTTGAAAATGCTAACAGATGTAGATGGGAGGGATTGGGAGGTCCCGATGAGGCCCAGCTCGCCAAGCATGCTGCTGCACTTGATACCACGCTAGCGGTCTATGAAGGAATTCTCTCCAAAACGAAGTGTCTCGCTGGAGATGAAGTAACTCTTGCAGATTTGTTCCATGTTTCATATAGTGCAATAGCCAGGGATGCTGGGTACCTCAATCTCTTCGAGAAGTACCCGCATGTGGCCAAGTGGTTCGATTCGCTCCTAGCTAGGGAGAGCTGGAAGAAAGTGACCTCATAGACTCACTACTATCTTACGTGAGAAACTATCAAGGAAACGGAAATAAAGCGATACAAGGGAAACTATTCCATCTACTTAAAAACAATGCATCTGTGAATGAATGAGAGTAAAGTCTGATGAGACCGTAGATTCCGGATCCAAGATGACCTGCTTTCTCGCTTGGATCATATGACTGGATATTTAGGCTGATATCACTCCTCCGATTCTTTGCTCTTTTTCTCACATCCACTCCCTCGAGCTCATCCATATTGATGGGCATCTGAAACCTCAACAAAGCTCTGAAAGGAAGGAGCGATTCGAGTTGGTCAGTGTTGTCAGTAGTATGGGCGTACAATAGCATACGGCCGTATAGTGCGTATGATATGTGGTTCTCGTATATCACACGCCATATGATATGGGAGTCCCGAATATCATGATATACTACCATACTGCAGCATAAGTTGAGCCTCAATTAGGACGCTCGCTTATCCGCCGCACTTCCTTTAGTGGCTTCTATATAATATCGAAAACATTGTGGACCCCCTTACGTAAGTCGTCACCTTTATTCTTCCTCTGATTGGTCTGTAAAAGCTGTTTTCGCCGATATTATTGGTTATTCGCAATTGTAAGCTATACTATTTTCGTAATGTGGCCATCCAATCAACCCTTTGGCTTATAGCCTCGGTATTCTCAGGGGTTATCGATAACGTGGTATACGTAGAATATCGTATGGTTACTCACTCTCCCCTTTCTTCAGTATATCAGTTATCATACGTTTAGCTACTCAGAAACATTACACTCTTTAGGAATTGTGATATAATGTTGATTCCCCTTTTACACGTCCTTTTTGACATGCTTTTACGTGNTTTTTTCTGTTATAGTCTATAAGCTTGTCTTTAATTGTAAGCTTTTCTTTACACTTCTCAATGCCTTTGAAATTATATAACTTAAAGTAGTATACCTCTTAATTATAACATCTTAATTGTTAATAAAATAATGGGTAGAAAAGCTTGATATTATGTTCCTTCTTCCTTGTCTACTAGCTATTATATAGTCTGTAAGAGAGATTGTCCTGCTGAATACTTCCTTCGCTGATGTCAAGATGGTTTGTACAATATTTGCTCAGATTGTAAAGTATACTACTACTTCCTTTTATACTCTGTATGCTTAAATACTAATGAATTGTAAGAATGTCATTGTCAAAATCAAGATTGAGCTATACTAGGAGAACTTAATGTAAATGCTCTATAGCAAACTCAACAAGCTTATAATACTTTATTACCTTTAAATAAGAGAAGACAATTGAATCGATCTGTAATTCTTGTCTAACTAGTGTAATTGCATACTTTAAAGTTAATCCAGAATCATGAAACCCTTTTAATTACCCCTCTTACTGTTGAACCTCCTTTATCTTTTCTATCTTCTCCACCTTCTTCGCTTTCCAGTATAGCCTTGAGTACAACTTCTATAAGTCTGCAAGAACCTTCTCAGAAGGTAGTATGATTATGAAATGTGTTGAAAGGCTTTATATCTGTATTTCAACCTGTTAAGCCTTATTATATAAGATGAATAAGCAATAAGTATATATATTGTAAAGTGTTACTCTGGCTAGAGGAGATGTTTATAAGTTGTTATAAGAATAGGAAATTGGATTTGGAGCTGTTTTATGAATTACCTTAGTTGTTGAAAGACTTGTTTACAAAAGACAATCTATAAGCAAAAGCATTTTAGTCTTAAATAAGAAGATATAACTTTGCTTTTGCTTTTACATTTGTAAATTATATTAATAACGAGTATACTAATGGCTAAGGAGGCAATATAACTTATTTCTTGATTTATAATATGTTATATCATTTACAAGGACTTTTGAATTTAGCTTATTCTTCAGAAATACTTAAATTCGCTTAATTGTTCTTTTATGATTCAGATTATATTATAAATGTTCAGTTTGATCAAAATCCTAAGTTGAATTGAATGTTATTACATAAGCTTTATACTATGCTTACAGGTTATAACCTTCTTATTTACTTATACAAAACAACCTTTAAATGTATAATTGTATAACTAAAGTACTTTCAACTAAGTTTGAACCTTTGAATAAAGTTAATTAAGGAAGGTACTTATTATTCAAGGTATATTAATCTCCTTATGTATAATGAGATTGTTAGAATTATTCCTGAGGAATCCAGTGAATTCAAGTCTAGAGATATTGTATTAGTTAACTAGAGTAAAAGTAATAAGATGTCTTGATTAATTTGAATTCTAATAAGTCATGCTCTTTATATATTATCACATTATATATTATTATTCCTTTATAATAATTACAATTAGCATTATAGTTTAGAATATTAAGATAACGGTGAAAATAAATAATTGATGTAATAAATGTGGTTTTGTTATCATTTACACCTTTGAAAAAATCAATTCTCTTTTATCTTTTACAGTTACTAACTCTTTTAACAGTATATTATTAATTCTTATATATGTTGTGAAACTTATAAGCTTAATTAGCTTTGTAATCATCAAAATCAGTTATGAATTGATTTGTATTAATTTGTACATAATACTTTATGGTTAAGGGATATGGATATAACTGAGTTAGACTATTGTATTATACTTCTTTTTATATTTGTAAAGAGTAATTGTTATATACAACAGTTATTTCAAGATTTAATAGCCTTAATGTATTATTTTAAGAAACTTATATACTTTATCATTATGATTATGAATCCTAATTAGCAAGAGATTTAAGATAATCTTCTCTTTAACTAGTTAGTTATAAACTGCTTTAATTTAGTTACTTGTGTTTTTAAGGTTAAAAAGATTAAGTTATATAAAGAACTTAAAGAAAGAGCTTTTAGCCTTTAAGAAGGTTATTATTTTATAATCGAATATTAAAAATGTGGTTTACCTTATATACACTTCATTTTATTCATTAAATACTATGTAATTGAGTTTATTCTAGACTGTATTAATAAACTTATCTATGTAGAGATACTGAATCTATCTTGTAATCCTCATAATATTCTACAAGATTTGGTAATTAAATACATGACATATAGTATATGTAGTCTAGATTACCCTCAAAATCCTTGTATAAAGTGTAAAATAACTGTTAAATTACTTTGTTGTTCAAAGTACTTTTTAAAGAAGTTTATAAACATTATTATTATTTTTGAAGATAGATATCCATTATATTGTTATAAGGATAATAGTTAGATGTATGTAAACAAATTAAATGCTTTTGGTTAGTTGATTATAAGTGATAACCATTAGATTGTTCTTTACAACTTATACTTACTTTAAAAGTTCAATTATCATTTTAATGTTAAGTTATATAATATAGTATAAGTTATAAAGTATATTTACAAATATGTTTACAAAGGTTATGATTGTTCTATTGTTATAGTTAAAAACTAACAAGATGAGATTGAGTAATATATTCAAGTGCATTATATTAGCTTTATAGAAGTTGTTACTTGATTGATGGAATATTTGACTTATCAAGAGTAGTTATTGATAATATGTTTACTTATATACNTTTTTAAAAGAATATATGATTACTTTCAAAGATGATATAAAACTAGATTAGATTATGAATATAATTGAAAACTCTTACTTTAAACTAATAGCCTTTTTCAAGTATAATTTAAAGGATAACTATACTGACTTAAATCTTATAAAACATGTTTATAGTAATAGCTTTATATATAGTTATAAGTTCTTATATTAAGAGTTTCTTAACTACTTTATATAAGATAAAAAGCTTAAGGTCTAGAAGGATTATAAACAAGGTTAAGTAGTAAGTTGTATGTATTATTATAATTTAACACATAAGAAGAGATATTATTTATAGTTCTTACTTATATATGTTTATAACCTAAAGTCATTTAAGGAGTTGTATGTAATTAATAGTATATAACACTTTATATATTATGTAATATGTATTGTTAAAGGTTTAGTTGATAATGATTAAGAATAGTTTTCTTACTTTGAAGAAGTAATTCAGTTTAATTTAAGAAGTAGTTTATAGATTATATTCTTAATTAACTTATAAGTATAATTAATCAACAAGCTTACAATTGTATAAGAGTATTTTAAGGTCTAGATGTGTGATAATCTACAGCATTATTTAGAGTCTCTTCATAATGTAAGATTCTTATTAGTATTACAAAATCTTAAGTGTAATTATAGATTATATTTGCTTAATAAGAAATTATATAATCTTTAGAGAACTTTTATATACTTTTGTATACTTATACTTTGTTTTGATTAGTCTTTGCTTGATTTTATTAAACTTACATATGATCTTATACAAGAAGAGTCTTTAATTACTAATATATAAGATTAATTGAACAATAACTAATGTTAGTATTTTGATATTATTATTATAATAATTGAAAACAAGTTACAAACTACTTATTTTTATCTGTAAGAGTTTAGAGGAATTAACAAGACCTTTCTTTACAAGATTATATATTATTACTTTTGTAGATTAAATAAGAATATGTTATATATAACTTTTACAAGCATTATTATACTTTTGCTTTTAAGAGGTTATATAGCTTATTCTTAATTTTGAATATTAATTCAACTAAATAAATTGTTTACAAATATAATTATAAAGAAGAGTAAGTTAGTAGTTATAATCTGTAAAGTGAATTTGATCATATAAGATGAAGTTCTTATACAACATAAGTATTGCTTTAAGGTTGTTCATTGGTTATTATATAATTTATAGTCTGTAAAAGGTTAAAACCNTTTTATTTGAGGGTATTCTTATTATCCTTGATGATGATTTTGTTTAGATTTTGTTAGTAATAGTAAAAAAGAACTTGAGCAGATGTTGTTTATGCTTGTTTACAGCATTCCTTTATATAGCCTTACTTAAAGAAGTTATAATTGACTATTAATATATATATATAGCCTAAAGACAGAGAAGTTGACTTTGTTCAGTAGATTAGGTTATTACCTTATAATATAACCTTGAATAAGCTTGTTTCCATTCTAGATGAGATTTTTAAACATGTTAACTTGAATAAGTTACTTAGGAATATATACTTTATATCTTTGCTTGAATGTACTTTTACTGAATTCAATGCTTTTCACAGTAGAGCTTTACTTATAACACTGAATTATATGGTGAAGGAGTTGAATATAAAAGTTTTAAAGTAGTTTTCAAGAGTTAAGTATTTTTATATGTTTGTAGATTTGGCTAATGTAAACAAACAGGATGATAATTTATACTAATACTTTGTAAAAATATTATAATTGATTAAACTCTTATATTTACCTTCTTTTAAGCTTATACTAAAGGTTAACATCTTGATAATGTTAATGTATAACTTATATCTTGTTAAAAGGTTATGTAATAGTAGTCGAATAGTTATAACTACTTTATGAGTATATATAATCAAGGGTTAACTGTTAAGAGGTGATTTTGACAGTCAGAAATGTACAATTCCTTGAATTAAGCTTTCTTTTAACAAGGTTGATTTGTTGTTTACACTTGACTATAAGTAGTTCCTTCTTTAAGTATGTTTTACTATGATTATAAATAAAGCTTAAGGTTAATTATTTGACAAAGTTAACTTTGATTTATATAACCTTGTCTTTATACATAGTTAGTTTTATATAATAGTCTTTTGAACTACTTCTATAAGAGGTTTATCTATTCTTTTGTTAGAAGGAGTTATTATAACTATTAATATAATGTATCCTGAAGTTTTGAATGATCTTATAGTTTAATATCTATGTATATCACAATTTAGAACATTTTAAGAGTATAAGGGAAAGGGAAAAAGAAAATCAATTCTATAGTACATCTTAATTAGGATTCTTTATAAGATTTTACTCCTCCTCTTCATTATTAGCTATAGTTAATGTAGTTAGTTCCATTTAGAGTTAAGCTTGACAATACTTCTACTTAGAATAAGTTATCTTTATAACCTTCAAGACATAGTCCTGGAATGTCTTTATAAGGTTATATAACCTTTTGGCTAGGAGGGGGCTAACAGGAGTAAGAGTAAGAGTAAGAGCAAGAGCAAGGGTAAGAATAGCAAGATTAACTTTCAAATAGTTAATTACAGTTTATACAACTTAGAGAAGAGATTACTTATTATTACCAGGTTAGAATAAACTAACCAGACTAATTAAGGCTGATGTAATATGATGAGGATTACTAAGGCTAAGGGCAAGAGCAGGAGCAAAGGCAAGAGTAAGAGTACTAAGAGAGTTATCAAAGTTATTAACTAAGGCTATGCTTAAAATGACAAGAGCTAAGACTTGTGCTATAATTTAAGTGGCTTGGAGATTGTTGTATATTATTTGGTTAGCCTTTTACAGTTTGTAAATAAATAAAATATATTACTTATAATACTTGATGCTATACTAAGAGTTAGAAGAGTTGTAATAACAATTACAATAATTATTACTAAACAGATTAAGAATTACTACACAAGTTGTCCATAAGCTGCAGCCTGATTCATAATGACAATATATAACTGCCTTGATATTCTTAACTCCTCGAATTTAGCCTATGAAGGCCTTATTATTTTGGATATAACCCTTATTAAAAGTATAACCAGTGTATAAGACAAGAATATGTACAATTGACATTAAAGTTAGTTATTGGATGGAAATAATGTTACAAAGTATAACACCTGAAATGGTAATGGAGTTAGATATGATGGTAATAACAATAATAGTTTAGAGTAATAGTAATAGTAGTAGTAGTTGTAAATGCTAAAGAAAGAAGATTTAAGAGATGGTTTAGAAGTAGTAATATATAACTTTACAATCAATAACAATCTGATTTCATTGTCTTTATTCATATATTAGCATGTTAATAAAGTTATAACTTATAGTTCTATTCAGAGTTGATTCTTTGTATTGTAGTAGTACTAAGAATAACTATAGTTATATTGTTAAAAGAGAACTAAGGTTATTATTCCTTTTATCATACTAAACTAAAATAATTTCTTTTATGGTTTGTTACAGTCAAATCCATTGTTATATCACTATTTTAAGGCCGTACAAAGGAGGTGGTTAAAAGAAAGGGAGGCTAATTATGTAATGAGATATCACGTGCACTAAGGGGGTACGAAGCACCCCCCACCTACGAGCGGAGCGAGTAGCAAGCTTTGCTTGTTATCAATCATGATAATGGGCACTTTTATGATAATGAGACTTACTGGCCGATGTTTGAGCGTGTAGTTAAACTTGATGTCCCAATCTACATGTATCCGACACCCCCAACTCTTATTATGGCTCAAGAAGATTTTACAAGGAATTACAATACTCTTACAACCCAAATATTAAAGACAAATGGATAAGGGTAGTATGAACTTACAGGACTCCATTTTCTAAGATTATATAAAAGCGGNTTTTTTTGACTGTTTTTCAACTTTGAAACTTATTCTAGGCTATATAAGAGAAATGGTTTCTTTTGAGCTGGATCGTATTATCTATGTTGGAAAGAAGAACTAGAGTAAAAAAGAGCGATATCTTCAAATAGTGTGGAATGGGAATATCTGGGTTACAACATCCGGATTCTTTACTCTTCCTTCATTCAAGTGTCTCTTGGAGAGCAAGTCGCCTGACATGTTCATGTATAGCGCTGATTGGCCTTGGGCGAATAACACCGATAGTACGGANGTTTTTGCAAAAAGTTCAGAAGAGTGGAATCCTAACAAGACAGGAGTTTGAAGGTGTCGTATATAAAAATGTAATAAAGCTTTTGAATATAAAGGTTTAGATTTTGCTACGGGGAGAACATATCTTTTTTAAAGTTGATGAGTTCGAGAATGTATTTTTCTTTAATATTACAATTAGATCTTTAATATTAGTCTTTCAAAATCTCTTAAGCTGATTTGACAATAGAATAATCCAAAATCAAGTCGTTAGCTTTCTTATTAATATTTAACAATATTGTTAAGACCTAGCTAACGAACCTGCCGACATAAGTCTGTGTATTCAGGGCGTCCAACAACTTCATATTTAATTAATTAGCTGTACTCTACTCATAACGTTTAATTAATTCGTGAACTTAATAGTCTTGCTTATCAATTAACCCATTAATCCATTCTTGTAGTATTTCATCCTATAATACTGTCACAACAACTTTCATTTCTACCTCATTTGTAGGTTGTCTTGCTTGTCTATGTAATGCCTGTTTAATTTACCTCTAACATTTCTCAATTAGATTCATATCAGGACTTGTAACAGGGTATGGAAACAATATAATGCCTTTTAAAGCTCTCCAGACTGTGTAAACGTTGCTTATAGACTTATGGCTATGCGCAGGATTGCTATCTTCTATAAATTGTGGTTTTTAGCCTCTAGTAGATGTAATAACCTCAAAATCAGTTAACATACCTTTAACTGCTGGCTTAAGAATTTGAGTAAGATAATCTAACTATTTAAACACTTTATTTTTGCTTGTTCCTTTTATAAATATCAGCTAACTCTTAAAACTATATCCAATAACTCCAAAAGCATAAACAAGAGTTGTATAGCCTCAGTATAATTGAAATTAAATACAATCAGGATAAAATCATTCTTCCTTTTTACGTATAACCTTTTCTTTACACTTTTTGCCTCTAATCAAAAAGGTTACTTCATCAGACCAAAGGATTAATTTCTATTCTATCTACCAAAATATATATGCTATTCTCTAGATCCATTGTATATATGCTTAAGCTTATGTAAGATATGGATTTTGACATGCTGAACAACGGAAATATCCAACTTCTTTAAGTTAACGTTCAAGAGTCTTAGAAGAGTAAGAAAGCTTTAATTCATCATGAAGTTGATCCTAATTAAGAACTCTGTGTTCATGCAAACTACTGATATATTCAATAATATCTTTAACTTCTTAATTGTTAAGTAATTCTCTTGGTCTACCAGTTCGTATAAGTCTAGCTTGTTCTGGTTGATCATATTGTAAAATCCAACAAACTATGCTTATTCTTACTTTATAATATCCAGACAATTGTTGTAAACCAATATTTGCGTACTTATAAAGCTGGTGTATTGCTTCCTTATGTTTAGTAAGGATTTTATAACCTTCAAGATACTCTGGCATTAATAGGGTTATTAGACGTGAATTCATAATTTTAGAATGTATGTTGGTGGGTTTACTCGTTAAAAAAGCCCTGAATACACAGACTTATGTCGGCAGGTTCGTAAGGCTTAGGGCCTGAGGCTCGGTAGCCAGGCTACATAGAGAACTTTCTGCGCAATAGCAACCGTCAGAGTCACGTGATTAGTGTCACGTGATTAAGGGATTAGATAAACAGATCATAAGGATCATAAGGATCATTAACTGATCCAGATGATCCAGATAATCCATAGGATTTCATAGTCTATATAAGCATAAGTAGTTTACAATAGATAGGAGCTTCGTGCTCAACTTAATTGACTTTCTTACTTCTAAGAATACTCATAGTAACAATTCAAGCCCTGATTGTGAACTACTAGCCTTCTACCTTGGACACTTTGCAGTGTACCAGTTTACTTAACAATAGAACCCTGTTGGATCGTTACAATACAATTGAGTTGAATTGAACTACCAAATTAACTACTGTATAGTGGCCAAGTAGAGCTATATATTTAGAGCTAGAATAGCCTGTATTACCTGTATTCAGAGGTGTATTCGGACCTCTGAATACAGCTTACAAGTCGCCGAAAGCTTACTCTCCAACATAATTGACAGAATTCGCTTATATTGAAAAATTAAGAGTAATCTCTTCATTATATTCATAAATTCTATTCTGTATCATACAAGCTAGCAAATAACGAAGCTTTCCTTTATAAAAATCTCATACAATTGCGTTGTTACTACTGTTATAGTCTCTGACAGTATCAGTGGCCGCAGAAGCAAGATTTTTGACCCTGACCAGGAAGCATGATTATATTATATTCAAGCTATAATTGCTAAAGGATTAAATTATGTTTATATTAATAAACGATCAAGTCTGTCAAAGTAAGACTATAATATTGTATTTATATAAACGGTGATATTTCTACGAAGATACTAAATTAAAGAATAAGATTACTTGTCAGAGGTCTAGTAAGCATGGAGGAGAGCTAGAAGGTGGATAGCCCTAGAGACTAGGCGGCTAGTTATAGGGATTCCTACAGCTATAAGAACTCTGATCTCCCCATTCTTCAGGAGGATCAGAGATCAATTTGGATAATAATTCAGCAGTTATTATTATATACACCCCAATTCCCAGCTACCTAGCCTTCTATCACACTGTACAACAACCTCCCCTGACATTACTCCAGTAATTACTGGACATAATAGGTAACTAATGAAAATTTCCCGCTATACTATCCTATTTGTTGTCCAAGTTTGGATATTAAGCTTCCTTCTCACTTCTCAGCTCTGATTTCTTCTTCATTTGTGTCATGTATATTATCGCCTTCTTCGTGTAGGTACTGTCTCGCCTTTTCGGTAGCCAAATCACCCCCAAGAATTGCGGCGTCGCCATCGAAGTACTTCACAATCTCTTCAAGCGGAGTGTTTCGAGTTTCGATGAAGAATACGTAGACGACAACAAGCTCAACCGCAAGCCAGCAATCGTAAACAATATAGTACTTCCAGTTGAGATGACTCAGAGCGACCGGGTTAACATAGGAGTTAAAGAAAAGTGCCGCATCCACACACAAGAACATCAGAGTAATACCCTGAGAATATTAGTAATTATCATCATGCTTCGGGTGGAAGAGAAACATACTTTTGCACGCAGCCTATAAGGCAAAATTTCGACACCATATCCGACCAACAGTCCTGACCAAGCCGAGTTGTAGAAGACATAGTAGATGAAGATGAAGGAAATTTCGGCAAATCCAGCAGCTGGGACGTTCGTCTTGACGAACTCGGCTGCACAAATAGTCCAGATAATAAAGGATCCCAACATACCCGCAGTTGCGAATAAGAACAGGGGCCGACGCCCAAACTTATCGATGACGAAGCACATACCAATCGCAACAACGAAGTTAATGATGTTCAAGATTCCGTTGATTTCGAGTTGGAGCTTGGAATTCGTAACACCGGCATCGTTGAGAACGTTGGTCATATAATAGGAGACTAGACCGTTTCCAGACCACTGTGAAAAGAAACCAAGCGCAACGAGGATAATAACACGGTGGCGATTTCCTGGGGTTTTGAAAAGTTCCAGCCACGCATTGCCCTCAAGTTCTTTCTCTAGCTTGAGTGTCTCGTTAATCTCCCTGTATTCAATCTGAATCAGTTCCGCGTTAACGTCTCCACGTGCGTGGACTTTGGCCAAGATGGACAAAGCTTTCTCATTTTTCCCTTTTGTGATCAAGTAACGGGGCGACTCCGGCACAAGCCTATGGCGCAAAATTCAGCAGCAGTTCTTCAGTAGCTCTTCATGCGTTACTTACCAGATAGCCATGAGCTGGATTACTGATGGGAAAGCTTGGATAACGGTTGGAATTCTCCAAGCCCAAGGGCCGGCCACCTGGTTAGTGCCTAGAGGGGTCAGAAAAAAAAAGGGACTATCCATAACAATGGCTGGACATACCATAAGTAACCCATGCTGCTACGATGGAACCAAAGTACCATGTTGCATTATAGATAGTAGTGAAGATAGCACGATGTTGAGGATGCACAAGCTCTGTGATCAACAACGGTGCAGCGCCATGTGCAATGGCAATACCGAAACCGATCAGGAATCGAGCAGCAATAAACATGTGGATATTGACGGCAGCGGACTGCAAAATGACGCCAATAATCATGATGATACATCCAGTCATAACACCAACACGTCGACCGAGATAATCGGCAATGTATGGGGTAATTGGGAGCGCGACAATTGAGCCAACAGACATGATGGCGTTCAAGAGTCCTCGGGTTGCCGAACCAGGATCATTGAATGCTAAGACTGGATCAGGATGTGTCCTCTGTGAAAATAAAATGGGAGGGAACTTACAAGCTTTCCACTGGGGCAGCGCCTGCAGACCGTTCATCATGGATCCATCATATCCATTGGTGGCCGACGTGAGCACGGCAAACAGCAAGCACGGGTAGAGGAATCTCAGGGCTGGCTCGTTCCACCAGGTGATCCGGGGGAACTCCCGTCCTCCAACCGTGTAGGTCGGCTTGGAAGGGGTGTAGAAGGGCATGACAAGCTTCGGTTGGCGACCAGAGGTCCGTAATAGAACGTAGGAGATATCTGAGAGACTCTCTTGAGTTGATCAAAGGTCCTACATGCTACGATGGAGGGAGTTTATATGTCCTTGGCCCATCCGGTTGATCTCCCCTCCGTGCCATGACATTTATCCGCATTCTGCGGCGTAGTCCCTGTGGCGTGGTGTCTCTGCGTGAGGGAGCGGAGAGCTAGAAGTCCCACTGGCACAGATCGTGATGTGAGATCTCACATGAGAGAAGCTTCTGCCATGACTCTCCTCTCCCAGGTATACGGTAAGCCAGCCCAGTCGCATGGTCTATACCCATGGGGAAGCAAGAGCGGGAAAGCGGATCGGCTCTCCGATCTGGGGTCTCGAGAGTCCCGCTTTATCCAGCACGAAAGCCACGAAAGCCACAAAATACACGAGATAGACGAAAGAGGATGGTCCGCCGACTTAGGCGACAGCCGCCGTATAGCCTGAATGCGACCAGCAAGGGGTGGAGGAGACCTACACGGTTGCGATCCTCTTCCGATTGGTGAGATGCAGTGCCTGATAGCCGTAAAAAGCTACTAAGACCAGTTGAGCCAGACGAACAGTCTTCATAGCACGGGGTGTGAAGTTCATTCAGGCTCAAGCTCCTAGAGGGGTGGCGCAAAATCCGGGAATGGTCAAACAAAAAAGGAAGAAGGCAAAATTGGATAAATCTCTATTGAATCACCAATCCCAAAGCTGCAGCATCTCTAGACAGATAGATGTTGGCAGTGCAACCAATGCTCAAAAGTTATGGTTCTTGGTTGTGATATTTTCAATTCGGCACTGAGATGGCAGAATCCCCTGCAAACTCCTTCCCCCTCCCCCGGTTTCTAGCCCCAGAGTTGGATGTTACGAACCTGGATTATGTAGTATGAGTTCCTCCAGAATCGGTGGCAGGAATAGGCGATCCTAAGACTAAGTCCTCCCGAATACCAGGTGGTTGGGATAATTATTTGTATGGCAAGTTATGCATGCATGGCTTACAGTATGTCATTTTATCCCAACTACCAATCGCTAAGCCAAACCCAAGTTTCCCAGACCTGGTACCAACGCGTTGTTATCAGTAACGCTATTAATACAGCCTTTACCTTATGATCTCGAATCAAGTGATTTTGCACATATCATTCCAGGCACCAATTTTGCCAGCCTTAATGTTGTAGTATATCTTGAGGAGTAAAGAAAATGACTTTCTCGGTATCGAGCAATGTGGTGTTCCAGCCATGAATTCTCCATAATGACTCTTTCGAGTGTCTCTAGCTGTTGCCTCCTTTGAAATGTCTTCAAATTCTTCAGTAAAGTATCAATTGAAAACTCTTTTTCTTCTTGTACACTAAATAGGTTTACTGTCGTCAAGTGTCACAAAACTACGCCATCCAGGTCACTGGATAGCCAGGGTATGGTAGATGTTCAAGGACAACAGAAACATGTGACACAAGTAACTAAGTCAAGGGTAGGATCTAGTAATGCATTTAGGTTGAACATGAGGAGTTTACTCTTATGTTCTTATAGTGTGCTTATATAGATAATGAAATAAAGTTGGATTGTTAGATTACTCTGATCCCTTGATCTAGGTTCCTGGATTACTGGATTACTCCGATCTTATGATCTTAATTATATAACCTTTTAATTGTTAAGTTCTTTATGCATACTTGTTGTGTACTAAGCCTTAGGCTTATATTAATTAGCTTGTTTGGTTAATCTTGTAATATTATCCCCTTTTTACATTAATATTGCCTTAATGCTTAATTATCATTATAAACAATCTTATTATTTGTTAATCTATTCTTTTTTTCCAATATACTATCAAAATGTCCAAGTCCTAATGACAGTAATTTATTAGAACAGTTATGATTAAGGAAACACTAAGAAAGATTAAGTCTTGGTATTTATATCTAAAACCTCAGGATTAAAGTAATACCTTGTATATATTATGAACAAAAGGAATTACTATACAAGATGGTTCTTGATTTTGATCATTATAAAGAATGTGTTTGTAATAGTTGTAAATGTAATGGTAAGTATCTTTATATTCCCTCTTAAGAGTTATATAAATATAAGGATAAATGTTTTTCTTCTGAGTATAAGAAGACCTCTTTTACTTTGACTTAAGCTTCTTAAACCTTGGCTAAGGTTATTGTTTGTCTTGCTTGCTTGAATAAATAGTAGGTTTTTCTTCGGAGATATGTCAAGGAAATAATATATTGTAGTCTAAAGACCTTAGATAAACTGAATGTTAAGGAGAGTAAAGAAAGGTAAGAGAAACAAAGTTCCTTGTAATCCTTAGAGTTGTACTCTGTTAACTTAAGTATAACTTCTTCTTTTGCTGTTAACCTCTTCTTCTCTGACCTTGTAATTCTATTGTTTGAAAATTTATTCTAGGATAAGTTTGGTAATATTCTTTTAATAACTTCTTATAACTTGTAAGATTAAAAGTAAGTTCTTATTTATTTTCACTTTCTAGATATCTTATTTATTTAACCAAGTATTATAGTTTTTTATAATACATTTTATAGTTAATGATTTTCTTAACTTTGTATTCTTTTTCTAGATTAACTTCTTTTAGCATTAATGTTTAAACATTCTTAAGTATTAGTTTAAGAAGTAAAACATGGAAAACAA